>DWLH01002235.1:0-11139 GCA_018249795.1 Heliconius telesiphe telesiphe | reverse complement strand
ATAATTATGAACCGTTGAATATGTACTTCAATATCAACTTTACTATTATTGTAGACAACGTCCGAAAGTCAAGAACAAACACCAAAAGAAGTTGAAGAAGTCAATAAACTAGAACTCGAGAGAAAAGAAAGAGAAAAACAAAAAGCCATCAAAAAGAAGGCCAGAAAACTTAAACAAAAGCTACTTGCTACGTAAGTCAATAATAATAAATATTATGATAATAGTAAATAAATATTAATATTACATTTTTATATTCTATATTGTTATTTATAACATGTTTTTTTATTCAATATAAGAATTGTAATTATGATGAAAATGTTTATTGAAATTTATCTGAATATGCCATATAGAGATGGAACATTTTGGTTTTAATTTTAGTTATTTTTGAAAAAAAAAAATACTATATTAGATATATTGTATATTTTTTTTATTAACGAAACATTGCGTGTTGAGTTCTTGTTGCCAAAGCTGAAAAAGAATTCCCTGGATGGGAATCAATCCCAAAAAATATTTTATAAATATATTTTCTTTTTAATAAGTGTAACAACGTTACGGTTATTAATTTATGTATATGATTTTTTCTAACAGTGGCAATTCAAATCCAATATTTGATGATACAATCACAACTGCCGATACATTCCTAAATCCTGTTACAAGTAAAGTGTACAGAGTTATCAGTTCAATAAGACATATTATAGCGCCCTTATTGCGAGACCTTAACGTTACTGTTCACGTAAATAACGTAGAAAATGGCGAAGATAAAATCGGAAAAAAGAAAAAGAAAGCTAAATCAGCTAAAATAGATGACACTGCTAACGCTAAAGAAGTTAAAACTGATGATAATAGCAATAATATAACTAATGATAAAATTAATGATGAAACTAGTGCCGTTGTTAATGGTAACATTAATGATAGAGATGATGATAAATTGAATAGTAATGGAGCTATCAAAAAAATTAAAGAAAATAAACTAAATACAAACAATAATATTAAAGATACTAAAATCACTAATACTAACGAAATGGATGTAAGTGATAATAGTAAAAATAAAAAGAATGATACATCTAAAAATATGGTAAATAACGAAGCAAATACAAGTAATAGTTCAGAGAAAGTTCCAGAAGTCGAGAGTAAAAAAAAGAGAAAGAAGAAAAACGCAGAAGAAAAGGCTAAAATGAATTCCTTTCTAGAATTAAATAGAGGTAACCAAAGAAATAAGAAAGTCAAAATGGATTTAGATCTACCATTTTTGGAAAGGCAAATGAATGAATTGTATAGATTAATGGAAAGATATGAAAAGGTATTTACTTTTATTATTTTTTATAGGTTCACGCTGCATAGTAGGGTAGGCGCTGCATAGAGGGGACTCAATGTTAAGACACTCTATTGTCCTCACAGAGCGTTATTTTTGAGACATTGCAGGTTGAGTGCCGAAGCATAATGCTGTACTTTGTCTTGTTGCCAGAGCGAGGACATGAAAATAATTATTTCCCTGAATATGAATCGAACTTACAATCATCGCGTTTACAGTCAGACGCCGCGCTGCGCTGCGAATATGGCCTTAGAAAAGTTGCATACGTACTCGTGTATACGCTGTTTTGAATCCTGCCTGAATTTGTATAGAAATTAAATAAATATGATATTTCTCTAAAAGTTTTAGAATAAAAAGAAATTTTATTTTTTAAAATTTATACAATTTTGAAATGTGTAATGTAATTAAAAAATAATGCTCAAAAATATAAACAAAAGTATATGTATATTTTTTACTATTTGTACTTTTTAATAAATAAATTATATTATAATGTCTATTTATTCTCTTGTAGCAAAACATGACAGAAAAAACTGCTGTGCAAAGGTTTCAAGCTGTTAAAGTAATCGCTCAGATGTTGACCGTTGCTGCTGAGAAGGAAAATCTAAATCCTCCTATATCACCTAAGTTAGTATTTTTTATTTTTATTTTTGAGCTTCACGCTATACCCGCATAAAGCAGAGTAGGCAGAGGGTACTTCCATTCCCTACTTTACGCCGATTTCTTGAGTGAATTTGAACGGTGAACTAACACGTTATGCGTGTGTTGAGTGGAGGAACTCGACTCGATTACCAAAGCGAGGATTTATTTTTTTCAGGTAATATGAAATTTGATTATAAATCCGAAATGTAATTATACATCCGCAATTTGCAAGTGGTTTGTAGTCATTTTCGTTTGTCCACCAGATGCTTGGCGACGGGCGTGACGCTGGTGTCGCGCGTGATGGTGTCGTGCGCGGCCACCGCGGCGCAGCTGCTGGCCACCAACACCTGCGTGCACCACGCCACGCTGCTAGCGCGGCAGATGGTGAGCTGGAGTTACTGTTGTTGTTGTTGTTATTGTGACTGTTACTAATTCTATGATAACAATAATGATGTGATGGTAATGAGTTGTTTTTGTTGTTGATATTTTCACACTAGTTACATTAGCTACAGACACAAGGTCAAAGAAAACCTAGTATTCATTTTTACAATTTTTTCAAATTAAAAACTAATTATATTTCAACTTATTTCTAAAGCGCGATCAACTTGATTATATAAGGTACATTAAAGGTTAGATTAAAAATATGCTACTTTATAAACTTTTAAATATATTAACTTTTAAATGTATGGGAAAATTTCGTTGTCGAAATGATCGGTTTTATTCCCATCGAGTGAATCAGCATGTATCGGCAAAAATATTTATTTCACTCATCATTCACTTCTGCTTAAACAATTAAAAAAAACATACAACAGCAAAGTAATGCGTTAGGTTCCTTCACTAAATATAAAAAACAGAGTGATCGTAAATTCTGTCTTGTTATAATAAATTTTCTTTTTGAAAGAACGACACCTGTTGACATTTTGTATTACTATGTGCAAAGTTGAAATGGAACTATTGTTCAAGGTTTTTGAAGCTTTTATAGCTTTGATAATAGATGGCGTGAACATCATATTTTATATAAGTAGGTTAGTTATCTAAAATTGTTAGTCAAAGTAAAGGACGGATTTATCATAAAGTAAATCAAAGAAATCTCTCATTATTTACCAATTTATCTAGTTTTTTATTTATAAATATATATTTATTGTAAACTCCAAATATCCGTTCTAAGACAGCTCGTCCGTCCGTAAAATAAGTACTATAAAAACATAGTTTTATTAAACTTCTCATATTTCATAAAGTAAAAATTGTTCATATTTTTCCTTATTTCTATTGTATAGCGGGAAAAATTTTACCCAATTTTCTTTAATGTAGATTTTTATTGAATATAAATGTAATGCGATATTAATTTTTTTCAGTTTACTTGTACGATATCTAGAGATACATTGACTCCAGCTCGACTTTCAATCAATTTTTTTTTTATAAAAACACCAAAAATATTTTGATATCCGGAACATTAATAATAAAATGTTGTTTTCTTTTTAATCATCCAAACAAAAAAAAAACAACAAAATAATAATAAAAAATCTTCATGAATTTTCTATTACTTAAAAAAAATACTTATAGATATATTACATAGAGTTTAGTTGTATATTACATATACGAACTTATTATTACATATTAACTAAAGAAAGAATACCGAACTTTTGATGTGCAATAAACGTAAATTTGTAACTATGTAGGAGGTACTTTTACCCCAAAATGAAACTTTTTTTATCAAATAGAAAGGGTGCCGATCTTCCGGTTGTTAGTTTTGATGTCCTTCAATCAGTAGTTTTAACATTTACCTATAGTATAGTACGGTCGACAAATCGTGGCCGCCTTCAATTTGAAGATGGCTGCGTAGGCTTAATATTAGGATTTTTTCTTACGATTGAATATTTTATTTCCTAGTGAACAGGGTTCAAAAGTTAAGAAAGTTTATCTTCAAGGCGGCCAAGCTTTTTCAACTGTGCTGTAGATGTACTTTAACTTGCGTGTTTTACGATGTTTTTGAATTAGGGATTGATTTTAGACGGTAATTTGGTTTTTGCTTTTGTAAAGTTATTTTTTATCTTATTAGTTCAATTTTTTTTTAGTTTTTCAAATCTCATTCGTGTTTAGAATCTGTATTTTGATTTTAGTAAACCAGAAGAAGGAATATTTTAAAGAATAGTACAATCATTATACGAGTTAACTCCACTTTCCTTTTTTTTACCCTAAAGAGGACCTTAAAAAGAGAAAAAAATAAAACGAGTAAGATGATCTATTTAGGCTTCCAAGCACGTGTTCTTAATTTTTTTTCATAGCGAGATGATTCTTTTTGATTTAAATGGGACAGAGAACAGTACCAACTTAGAGAATAGTCCAAGTTTTATCAACATTTTTTAAGTAGTTTTTGATATATGGGTGGGTGTCCACGCATATCGTAGATTGACAGGTATTTGAAATCTGTTGTTTTTTGAGATATTTGAGACATTGCCAACAAAGCATAACCTAGCGTTGTATTATGTATTATAATTATGACTTTCGAGTTTGTATTGATCCCGAAACAGTTTGACTATTCTGTCTTTTGGTATTAGTAATATTATTGTTTATTTCCTACTTATTATACGTAATACGTCTACGTATCTGTGACCTTGTATATATAAATATATGATAATAACACATACGTATATATAATATATACAACACGGTATGTGTATAAGTTGCGGTTAAACATCGCGGGTCGATCATATAAAGTACACGTCGCGTCTTTGCGTATGTAGGGATGGGTGTGCGTTTTGAAATATTATATTCAATTATTCTTTTAGATATTAAAAAGCATTTGCAAAGCATTTGTTTGCTTAAAATAGATAGAAAGTGAAGGGCAGATTATTTAAAGTTTTCATTGCTAAGCTTTTTCATGAACTTTGGCATGAACGAAGATAGTGAACATTGGTACATATTGTTTGTTTTTTTATTGTCTTTTCTTAATAAATTGATTGTTTTTTGAAATTGTTGATAATATTTGCTTTAAAGAATTTTCTACATAGTGGCTTATGACTTAGTTGTATACAGTGCATATGAGTTGGACAGTAAAATAAGCACTGTCGTTTTGTTTTAGAGGGAAAAAATCTTACTAGATTTAAGTTTTACTAAACTTGGACTTGCAACTTAAAATATTTTAAAATAATATTTGGTCCTTTTTACATCTCCAGTAAATATATATTTAACCAAATTCAAAAAGGAGGAGGTTATCTGTTTGTATTTTTGCCATTTTATTCTTTGTCTGTAAACACAAATATGTGGCATATTTTAATATTCAATTTAATGTAAACAAAAAATATATATTTATTTTTAAATAATAAATGTAATAATAGTAGAAACGTGTAGTGTGTTAACCCTGAGCGCTCCCGGTAGCGGTGAGTGGGCGGGCGCCTTAAAAGCGGCGCTAATGCATCCAGATGGAACGTTCACGTTGTACTTTGTACTTGCCTATTATATATTTATTTAGTGTTGTTATAGGTACTATCTACGGATTACTGAAAAATATTCGAAATATGTGTAGAAATCGTGAAAGATTAGTATTAATACATCTTATGAAAAATTATTTAGAATAGTCATCGCGATTGTTTGTGGGTTCGATTCCCACTCGAGGAAGTGAAATATTTATATTTTCATTTCCTCGGTCTGGTAACGAGACAAACGCGTGGCGTTGAGTTTCACCACTCAAAATGCAATGCCTCTAGAATTCAGCGGAAAATGAGGAACGGAAAATAAAACCCTTTGTATACCTATATTTAATACATTCAACCTTTAGAACTCTTTAGAAGTTTTAGAATTAGAAATCTTTACTATTTCACTCATCATAATGCAAACTATTGACGCAATTCTAGTTTTATGTTAGAATCAAATGAAAAAGAAAATATTTTTATAATAAAGTGCATAACTTTTTAAGTCATGCAGGTAAACGTTATCGTTTACTTTGTAAGAATCTGGATTTTTATCATAATTCAACAATATAAATACGGGAACTTGGTCGTGTTTTTGATTTTACAAAATTAATAAACTACCAATTTTAAATGCTTGAATTGACGAGATAATTTTGCATTAAACGAAAGTTGTTATTTGAATTTGTATAATTAAATAAAAATGTCATCTTATTCGATCATATTCTTAATTGACATAGAGTAATATCGATTTTATTGAAGTTTTATACATTTGTAATTTTGTTGATATCGACACATGACAAAATGTGGACCATCGATACGTTATCGATATCGATACTTTATATCTTTGTATCATAAGATATTTGGTTCAATATGTTAATTGCCTGAGTTCTTGATTTCTTTATCTTGATAAAATGAGCGTAGTATCTGTAATTGCTTAACAGTATTTTTAGCATCATTAATTCTTTTATTTATCTAAGTATTATGTTTTTGGTTAAAAAAATCTATCTTCTCATAAGCGAAGCTAATAAATTGCTTTTTAATTATGTAATAGTATGCTAGCTTTGGTGTAGTTCAGATAACAATCTATTTAAAAATTAAATCATTCATACTAAACTACCTTATTTATAATACATTTTTTTACGAAATATGACCTCAATATATACTATATTTAAATCTTTATCTCAGACACGCGTGTTCTCATCGTATTTTTTATCATTTAACGTAAAATTTATGAACAATTTTGGTAGAAAATGTCACGAAATTTGCAAATCGTATAATAATTAAGGTCACCTTAAACGATATCGGTGAATAAAAATAAAACTATTCATTCCCATTCACACTTTGTTCCAATTCCATAATGTCGCATTGATTAGGTCGTATCTGGTGAGGACATTTGCAGTTGTCGTGTTAATTGCATTTATCATTGACATCATCTTTGGTTTTTGTTTGCTTTTGTCACGTCGCAGTAAATCTACTTGTTTACGAGGTTTCGGTCCCAATATAGTCAGATAGTATCACGGTGCGTGCCAAATTTGTTGTTTTCAAACCAATTTTGTATTTCTTAGCCACTAAATCTACATTTTATGTCTCATTCATTTTCTCCTTCTTTTCTCATTTTATCCTTCTTTTGTCGTATCGTCTTTTGTAATTTGATAATTTTCTACGGATATGGTTAAATTGCTTAGAATTCTGTGTACACAATAGATTTATTTAATATATTGATATGCGACTTTACAATATGAGTTCGGATTCATTTATTAAATTTCTTGATAAATGAATTATCGAAGAACAATTGAAGAAACTTTATATACAATTTTCCTCCCTTCTTAGTAGTAATGCAAGTAGCTCGCCCCCAACTCAAACGCACCGAATCCCTAATGTGCTATCGCTCTGATACAGTACCTACGTAACCTCGTCTAATGGTCGGCGTGCGTTGCATTTTTACACTGCCGTACGGTTTTTCTTTCCTTATTTAGATATATATGTCTAAATAAATCTAGTGTATTAAATTTTTTTAAAGGTTTCTATTTTGCTACTAGGCTTAGCAAAAAATATTTTCTATATATTATAACTGCCCCTTGCCTTTTGTTGGTAATGATTTACTTTATCTTTAAGATTTTTTTGTTCAATAATAGGCAGACAGAACCTAAACACTCAGTTCTGTGCTTTTCACCTGAATTCGAGATGTTGCGTATTGAGTTTTTCTGTCTTTCCAGAGTGGTGTAATAAAAATATTTTTTTAATTAATTTATTTATATAGAGAACGAACCTACAACCATCGTTTATCGTTTTTATAAGGCGCTGGCCCACTGCGCTCATAATAATCATATGACCCAATTATTTATCCCGCATACCGAAGGGTAGGCAGGGAACCTGGGAACCTAGTGATAACGCGATATCATTTATAATGATAAAATATTCCACAAAGTTTTTATTATTAAAGAACGTTTTGTACATTGAAACGATTTACTGCTGATGCGGATATAAAATGTTTGATGTTAGGCCTCGTTAATAAAGTCAATGCAAATATTAAATTTATATAGGTTAAATTTATATAATAATGTTTAATAAGTATATCTTTTGTAGTTTTATTTTCATTGTTTATGTGATGATATAATTTTTTTTTTGATAAATTTGCGCATCTGTTTTTTACGACAAAAGCTCGCCATTGCTATATTGAATTCACACTTTTCGGTTGCGCTGTAATCGGCGGGATTTTTACGATTATTGTCCAAAATGTGGTATGTTAATAATTTTGACAGAAAAGTAAATAATTTTTAAATTTAATAATATGTTTTTACTTTTCTGTCAAAATAATTTGAGGCCAGTTGTGGCGCAGGGGCACAAAGTGTGATTGTAAAATCGTCTGGTTGTGGGTTCGATCCCCACTCGAGGAAATGAAATATTTATTTGAATTTACATTTTCATTGCTTCGCTCTGGTGTCGAGGCAAAACGCGGCGTTGAATTCTACCACTCAACATGCAATGTTTCCAAAATTAGGCGGAAAGCGGGGATCGAAGTGTCTGTCTGTGTGCAGGATATAGATTTCTATTTGATTTAATAATACTCCTAAAAATCTTTTTTGCACTCACAATTTTTACTTTATTTTTTTTTATGCTTTATATTTTATTTGTAACCCACATATGTATAAAAAAAACAACTATGAAATGTTTATTTTAAATAATGATACATTATTTTAGGAAAAGGACCTTCAATCCGATCAAAGGGAAATGGATTTGGCTAAACAACTGGCGGACAGCTTGTCTGTCGCTCTAGACTCCATACTGTGCGCCAGCCGATTACACGACGATGACAATGATGATTCCAAAGAAGAGCAGGAAATATTGGCTTTACTGAGAAATAGAGCGCACCAAATTATAAGGTTAGTGGTAGATTTTTATGTTTTGTTGCAGCTTCGTGCTCATTTCCGCGTAGCCATGTAGGCAGAGGCCTAGTGCTAAGACACTCGGTTTTCTACTTTTCTCTGAATTTTCGAGATATTGTGAGTGGCGGAACTTCACTCCACGCATACTATCAGAGCAGAGAAATGAAAATAATTTAAAAATCAGCTTTACGCTGTATCCCGCACATAGCAGAGTAGGCAGAGGGAACCTATTGTTAAGACACTCCGTTCCCCACTTTCCGCCGAATTCTGGAGGCATTGCGTGTTGAGTGGCGGAACTCAACGCCGCGCTTTGTCTCGACCACCAGAGCGAAGAAATGAAAATAAAAATTTAAATGAATATATTAAAATATAATATATGAAAATAAATATATATACGAAAATAAATATACGGAAATAATTTAAGTAAAATGGTTATTACCGTTTTCCCAAATGGGGATCGAACCCATAAACATCACGCCTACAGTCAGATGCTGTCTCACTGCGACTCGGTGGTCTCATTTAATTTTTTTAAATATTAATATTACGGTGAAGTGTTAAATGTACTTTATATTGTAATAAATACTTTTTCTCATATTGTTGCACATTTGTGTGTTTACTTTGTAAACTGTGGATATCAGTTGCATCAAGCCATCAAAATATGATTATTGCAAACAAGTTTAAAATTTACGGGTTCTCATTACAGATGAATAATTCGTTGTAGGTATATAGAAAATAATCATGTAAACCTATATTATGGTTTTTCAAACACATTGAATCTAAACGTACAGTAAAATATTTGCAGCCCGGTGTTAATATCCGGGTATAAAGTTTTAAAATGGCCTGTACACTTCATTTTCTATCCCCAAGACAATATCGTCTTTACATCAAAGGCACGCAAATATAATTTATGATATATTCATACACATACATACATACATTAGTGGGTACGTAGTTAATGTATCGTACGTTTCCTTTGATAGATACACTGCCTTAGTAATAATCTAATTTGTCTAATGCACTAGCGCTCGCCCCTTGTAGGTTGTAGGGTAGGTAGGGGGAAGGGAGGCTATTACGATTTTTAAGTACTCAGTTTAAGAATAAAATTCAATTTTGCCAGTGTTTTAGGTGAAATTTTGTGGAATTTGATTTTGACATATTGGATATATATTTTTTTATCAAATTATATACTATATATATATATATATTTATAGAGATTGTCATATGTTAATTATGTATGTGGTGTATACGGGTGTGGTGTATACGATAAAACGGGTTATATAATATATATAATTATTCTACTATCTTTAATTTGTTAAAGACTAAACTGTCTATAATAGGTCCTAGGTTTAAAGTCCTGGTCCTAAGTAAGTTTTGTACGTTAAAAAATCTATGCATGATCATAATCTATTTAAGATCTGTCAATCTAATCACAGATTAGATTGACAGATCTTGAAACCTGACAATTTTTGTCAAAGTACTGTGGTCCCATTTTTGTTAATCCTATAGATTATACTACTATGTCTTCCATATACTCTTATGATTTCCAGGTATTTTAATTACTACCTCTAGAAAGCATAGGAGGCGTGTTAGAACATATAGTAGGAGAGACAGAGAAAAACTGGATACGCTCTGACACTCTGTTCATTATTTTATCGAGATATTTAGTGGCGAGACTCAACGCTACCCTTTGCCTTGTTACCAGAGCGAAAATGAAAATAATTCATTCCGCTGAGCGGAAATCGAACTCACAACCTTGGCATGTCTAATTTTAAACTCATATAGTCTGAATTTAAAATTGTCTCAGTGTCACACACAACAGATATAATCTTGATAGTCACGAATGTGTATAATAATTTAATTTGTCTAATGCACTAGCACTCGCCCTTCATAGTGGAGGGTAGAAAGGAACACAGGGCTCACTGCTTTTCTAACGTATGTAGGTATAAGTACATGCTATTATGTTTTATCGACTATTTATTATATTTGTAAGGAAAACTGTGAAAAATAAAACATAGTAAAATATATCCTATGATAGTTGATTAGTAAAAGTAGTGTTTAATGTTTCAAATTTTTTTACGTATTTTTCTTTTGTATCTTTATTAGAAAAAAATTAAAAAAAATCGTATAGTTTGACTATGGGGAAAACAAACGTGAAAACAATTTTTTTAAAGTACTATAATAGCATTTAATGAATTTTACTTATTACTTTACATATAAAAAAAATATAAACATGCCAACTTACTTAACTAAGCAATTCTATTTTTTAAAAAAAACACCCCTCCCACACTACTACTACGTCACTGAAACGAAAACAAGAAATCTGTCAATACAAATAAAGAAATTATCCCTATCAAACTTCCACAAAAGTCCCATTTAATTAAAACCTACACAT
>DWLH01002234.1:0-11142 GCA_018249795.1 Heliconius telesiphe telesiphe | reverse complement strand
TCTATCCTATTATACTAGTCTATACTGGCAATATAATTTGTACTATGTTGTATATTATATTTTGTTTATAGTGCATTATCTAAAACACCTAGTTGTGCCCTCATTGTGTCCGATAGTTTCGATAGAAGAACGCTCTCGTCTAAAGTCATCTTGGGGCTTTCAAGTAGACCTGAAAAACAAACCAATATATTTACTTAAATTTTAAAGGCCAGTCGTGGCGCAGGGGCACAAAGTGTGACTGCAAAATCAACTGGTTGTGGGTTCGATCCCCACTCGAGGAGAGGAAATTTTTATTAACATTAATATTTTCATTTCTTCGCTCTGGTGTTGAGGCAAAGCGCGGCGTTGAGTTCCGCCACTCAACACGCAATGCCTCCAGAACTTGGCGGAAAGTGGGGAACGGAGTGTCTTAACACTAGGTTCTCTCTGCCTACCCTGCTGTGTGCGGGATACAGCGTGAAGCTGAAATTTACTTAAATAAGCATATCCTCAATATAATATATTCTAATTAAACTTCTCTGGGACTACGATTTATTTATATATTATATATCGGTAAGCATCTGCTGTATATAAAGTAATAACCTTACATTCCCTTTATTATTCTCTACATTTAAGTGTCAACATCTAATGGTTTTTTTTAGGTAGGCAGAGGGAACCGAGTGTAAACAATTAAGACGCTCCCTACTTTCCGCTGAATTCTCGAGCTATTGCGTATCGAGTGGCGGAACTCAACGCCGCGGATTTTCAAATTTGAAAAATCCCTTATTAGAATCGTCATCATCTATAACCTTAGTTTGAGATTCGAACACATTAATGCCGATAGGCATGGAAAAATTCTAGGTCTTCCTCATGGTGTTTATAAATATAAATCTAATAAATATTACAATTTAAATGTGAAATGATTTATATATTTTTATTTGATTTATTTAAATATGAAACAACTAATTAGTGACTTATCAGTTTCTTTTAATTATTGTTTCAAACGATAATTGAAAAGGCTATTTATATGAATTGATAAGTTGGTCTTATCTAAAAAATAAAAGCAGCATTATAAGGTAAGCTCTCTAAATTATTAAAATATATTTTAACATGTAGAAGACCTTTCGTTAAGAAATATTTTTTCGTTAAGAAAAGAAATCATTTAGTTGTTTTAGAAGGGCCGTTGGGTGATTAAGTGATATTGTTCTTTATTATAAAATAATGCATTATGCTTTAAAATAAATTACCGTATAATTTAATAAAATAAAATGTAAGTGTTTAAATCCATTCGATGTATTTGTTTTACTGCAATGCTTACCCTTATTAAGACAATTCCAACATTCTTGTATTTCATAGCTGAGTCCCGCGCTGTTGTGGAAGTGGAACTTATATTTGCCTTTAGGTAATGTCCACTCTGTACTGTTTGCGGCAGATATGTGCAACACTGTGGGACACCAAAAGTAGTCGAGCTAGAAAAAAAATACATATATGAAAAAAGTACATGTCAGTTGCAAGTCTAACTGAAAAAAATGTCCAAATAAAAAAAATATCATAAAAATAAAATTAATTATAACAGGGCGAGGCAGGCATATTTTACAATGTTAGCTCAATTATTTTAGTAACTTATACGCCAGAAGCTAAATAATTCAATTTAAAATAGAAAACTAATGATGTCCTTGCATGTATCGTAGCTTGAAACTAATTATTATTTAATATTAAAAATACTTTTTACTTTAATTCACTGTATACGACCTTATATAAATTGCATACAAATGTCACTAACTTCAAGGCTAAAAACATCGAGAATTGGGATAAGGCCATGTAAAGCTGTAGTACGTACTACATAGTATATATGCGTGTTCTGATGCTGGTAGTAAATGGTGCTTATCAAATATAAGGATTAAAATTAAAAAAAATAGGTTTCAAATTACACTGTTGGACATGAGTTAATTAAAAAAGTAATTTTTCTGGTCTGTTTAGAGAAATATTTTATACACGTTTTTTATTACTTTTGCAAATATAAAGTAATTTCGAATTGCACGCACACGAATTTACGGGCAGAAGTTTATAACAATAGCATAAAGTTATAGAATCAAAACTACGTTTACGTTTTTAAGCACACTTTAGAAGCGATACGAAGAGACACGGTGTCCATAAAAATCCTTATGATTTTTGATATGCAATAAAAATCCTTAATGAAGTTCAGACATTTTATTGTATGCCTGATATAAATAAGGAATAAAAATAAATAAATCATCTTCACGCTGTATCCCGCACACAGCAGCAGCATATATATACTCGTAAAAAAATAATTTTAATAACCATTTTTTTTAAATATATAATTTGGGTTATAATATATGTTTGAGATTTTTCCATGAATTAGTTAGCATATATTATATTTTTATTTTATTGTCTAGTGATAAATCACTCCGTTAATCACTTTCTTTCAATCTAACATTGTGAAATTAGTTGTCATATTTTAATGTAAGTATTGATTATAATGATGAGTACATTAAGACGTACGATTTACTAAGCTTGCCAATTAGGTTACTGCCGGCTGCACATTTCGGGAATTCAAAATAATAGCAATAAAATAAGTAAGTATGTAATTTAGTTCACTAAAATTATTCGTGGTATCAATAAACTTTAAATATTTATGAAGCCACTTCAAAGATGCATTCTTCGGTATATTAAACAGTCTTGCCAAATTCAATCCATCAACGTATGAGATAAAAGAGATAAATAACAATTTCGTACTTTTATATCAAAGAAAAGAGATTTATTTTAATGTACCTACTTAAAATAATTCCTAACAAAATACTACATTAATACTTTTTAGAAAACATATAAAAATTTGAAAACACTTAATTTTGTTACATAACAAGCATATAAGAATTTCAAAGTGGCCCGATGAGAACGTATGGCTTAGTTGGTCAGAGCGCTTGGACGGTTTCCAAGAGCCGCGGATTCAAATCCCGGTACGTTTAAATTTTTATATATTTTCTAAAATGTGTTTTTCTTTCCTACATGTGGAATAACGCTTTAAAAATATAAAAATGCTACATTAACAGTGACTAACTGTGGGACTGTTTATATATTGAAAGGCCATAGCTGTAAGATATATAAATAATCTAATTGACATATAAGTTTATTGAGGGAAAATCTTTAAACGTTTTAGGCAATATAAGGCTACGGTTGCGCGTTGCTTAGGTAACGGTTGCGCGTTGCTTAGGTATGTGTAATAAGCAGTTATATGATGACTAAACTATCCTAATTTATATATGCATATTCACGTACAAATGTCGGTGGAATGATTAGTTATGTAAACTATGAAAAATGATCTCCCATACAGGATACTATACTATTTATAAATAGATCGTCCGTTTAATTGGTGCACACCTGTTTAATGTTTATATTCGTTCACATTGAAGTGGATTATGCATCAACCAAACACGTTAATGGCCCGCCCTTGACGGCATGCAGAGATCAAGGCGATCAGTGCGAAAATTATAACAGCATGAATAAACCATACTATTTTAGTAGCGAGAAATTGAAATTTGCAAAAATTTTATGTTGTTATGAGGTAACATGTCAAATATTTGTGGTATTTAGAGGCGAATCGGTTGTAATTAATCAAATTCGTTTATCTTACGTCGACCAACATTCTACAAGGATTATGGACAATTATATTTATTGTTTGTAATTACGAAATCAATTACGTCGTTTAAGTAATAGCGTGCTTGGCATGCGTACTTCTTTAAGTAGTAGCGGAAGGTGAAAAACTAAATTATACGTGAGACAAAAAGGAAGACCAAAGTGCGAAAGCTTACCAAAATGGTGCCTTTGTTCCCAGTGATCTCCGCTCTGTTCGCCATTGTGGCTCTTGTATGAGCCGCTATAGTGGCAGTTCTGCCGTCCCTGTACTTAAACGCACAGGACATCGACTCGTCTACACCGGACTTACTTAAGTGACCAGTACACATTATGTCTGTAGGTGGCTCCTTATATACGAAATGTAGGAGTTGTAACATGTATATGCCCAAGTCTAATACCGCACCGCCGCCTAAATCTTTCATTCTGCAAAGTACATAACGTAACATATTACGTGATTTTAGTGAAAAAATATTTATTTTATAGTTCAATTCACAATAGTTTGATATCAAATGCATGCATGTTTATATAAAATTTGAGTAAGTCGTACGAAGCAAAGTACAATAATAATAACTTCTATATGATGCGGCGTATGAAAATAAAAATATCTTACAAATTTCTTTCAATATCGTTTATTTCCACCCCGAATTGTATGTTTATGTGATAGATGTCTCCGAGCCCACCGCTAGCAATGTGCTTGTCTAAAGCATCGTAAGCAGGAAAGAACCTTGACCACATCCCCTCAAGGAGAAATAGTTTATTTTCTCTGGCCAAATCCACTAAGCATTTAGTCTGTTTGTATGTCATTCCCATAGGCTTTTCGCATAGTACATGCTTACCATTTTCCAACATTAATTTTGTTATATCAAAATGCTGTAAATTAAGAACGCTGACGAAAACAATGTCTGAAAAATAGTACGTAAACAACAACTTTATGGTTTGTTTATAAGTATTCACCTATAGAAAATGTTTTTTGCTAAAGTTTTGCTTATTTACCGTACAATAGAAAAACATCTAAATAATTTGATATAAAATAAAGTAAAACAATTATTTTAATAAAATACAAGGCTAAGGTTACGAGTATAGGGAAAAACATCAAGAAGGAAAAAAGAAATCCCCTCGCTAACGACCTGATCTATAACGGCAATAACAAACAAAATTGATATAAAATAGTAAACAATATGATATATTAAAGGAATTTAAAATAAACGTACCTATATCGCTGTCGCTAGCAATGGCTTCGTAACCTTCGTAGGCGGTACCGATATTATGAAGTGTGGCCAATCTGCGAACACGATCTAGGTCTTTGCCGGCGATGGCAATCACCTTGTGCTGTTCAGATGGCAGCGTTGCCATTGCTGTTAGGAAGTCGTGAGCGATCATTCCGACGCCGGCTATACCCCATTTCAATTGTTTTTCCATCTATATTAAGAAAAATAATTGATATTGACCCACACCACTGTTTGTATACTAACTAAAGATATAGAGATTAGTGTAATCATATTTGTAAAGTTAACATTAATAGTTTTGATAACAAAAATGTTGAGTTACCATTAATAATTGTCAATTTAAAACAAAATTTGCTCCCACTCTGCTGAATGCTGAATATGAAATAATGTGAAATGAACAATTAATGCTACCTATATGAAATTCAATATGCTACATACACATTGACATAATATAACAAACTATAGCTTGTATTTTATGACAATGTAACATAAAACAAAAAAATGAGATAACATTGGCCAGATAAGCCCCTAATAAAACCACTATCAAGATAAATACTCAAATAAAAATCTTAGCAGATATCTAGTTTACATTTTTATGTGATTTGAGACTTAACATATGCACAATATTTATTAGAAGCTTTGTACATTATTGTCCTTTGTGTTTAATTACAGGCAATAACTGAGAGCATGGTAATTGGTCATGTCTTATGTTTAGTTATGTACTGTTTGAGTGATGTATCACATTGTGTCATTAGAACAATAGACATACAATATTTATTTATGATACCTTATGAGTAACAACAGAAATAATATTGGTAGCTGTCATAATTGTAAAATTTGCTAATTTTGCTATATTTAGTTATCCTTTTTGTATTTGCTCTTGTTATATGAAAATAAACAGTATTTGCATATTTATTTTATGTTAGGAATCTGAACCTCAGACCCCTTTTAAAATCACTTTGTTGTCTGTCTTTTCTACTTCTTTTTCAGGAAAGCTGAAATTATTACAAATACTCAATAATCTATAGTTCCTTGGAACATTTTGAGTCTCATGTAATTCAAAGATATGATTGTAATCTCTCAATTTTGCATGCAATGCATATTTTGATGTTACAATGTAATCAAAACCTAAAGATTGTCAATTTTAGAAATTTGTAAGGAACCCTTAGCATGTGAGACTGATTCATACTTAATTATTTTTTGACGACTGTATAATAAAAAAACGGATATACATTTTTTTAGTTTCAGTAGCATATTCCTATAATAAACCAATTTATTAACCTAAGGTATGGTTGAATGTTTTATACATTTAAAAAAATATAGAAAAAAATTGATTAAAAATTAATTTGAAAAATTAGTTTAAAAAATCATCAAAAGTTATTTGATTTTTTAAACTTTTTATAATGAATAATATTTAATTTAAATTGATATCAAGTTATGGATTACATTAACAGGACTAAACAAATGATATTTTATAAATAAATATAAGGGAATTTATTTAATATAATAATAGAATAATTTATTTAATGAATTCTTAACTTACAATTACGATTTGTTCAGGCATTATTAGGCATTTCCACAGAAAATTCGTTTACTGCAACAAAGTAAATAAAATATAAGAGTTATGAATTTGAATGGAAAAAATATAATTTAGACTAAAAATAGCATTTATTTTATAATATTCAAAATAATGTACCGTCAATATTTTACCAATTGTTATAAAAAAGGTAATATGAAATAAAACGAAGTAAGCAAAAAATACCTGAATAAATAAAAATAAAGCGCAAATATCAGATCACACCACAACACTACATGAACGGTCACGAGACGACTGTTATGTTACTAAAACATATTGTCAATGTCAAAATCAAAATTAAATACTAGAGATGCGCCGAATAGTGTTTTCACTGAATAACCGAATACCGAATACTATTCGGTTTAAACATTACCGAACCGGATATTATGCCGAATTATTCGGTTTACCATTTCTTCGTTCGATCGTTCGTTCGTTCGTTCTTCGAAAGCACGAAATTTGCAACAATTGTCCAAATGTATCAGAAATTGCCTATAGGTATTACCCTATACATTGTTGGAACCTCGATTTAGAATAAGATTTCTTGCTTCTGAAAATTGTGAAGTGGAACTATAACAAATAGGGAAAGACCTCTACAAAATATATTTTTTTTAGAGGAATATTATGTGGCATTTTATAACTGTTGTAACTTGCCTTGACGAATCCTGTCATTGCAGAAGATCCTAAAAGCCTAATCGCTGTGTAATTAGATAGTTATGCAGGTGAAGGTTTTCTACTTAGAACCCAGAGCCCTTTTGATTGGTGGGCAAAGCATAAGTCTAATTTTTTTTTTATGGAAAAGACAAGGCAAATAAGAGTATTTAGTAAATACTAACTAAATGAAAAAATAAGAAATTATGATTATTCACATTCACATTACACCATTATTCTATGGATCAGCTTCTGTTAATGTATCATAGGTTTTATTTATTTATTCATTATATTTTCTTTATTCTATTATAATAATTAATAAAACTGGTATTAGTACTGCACTGCTTTTATGGTTTGTGTACCTGTGTTTGTCACTTTTGACAGAACAATTGAAATGTCGTAGTTACTTGTTAGTTTTGCAGTGTTTTGCAATTTTACAAACTCCAAACAAAGAAAAAATTTAAAGGTCACAGGGATTTTTTTTAAATATAATGACTTTAAATATTTTGCGCTCGTATTCAAAAGCTCGCAATAATGTTATATCTAGTGGAAATAACTACAATTCATTTTCGGCTTTATACAATTACTTCTCTAGAGCATTCAGTGATGACAAAAATCCATCTCCTGAATTTATTAACAGCACTATTTTCATTGAGAATGGGTACAATGTTCATGAACTTCCTGTTGTAGTGAGAAGATTAAAAGATTTAGAAGATTTAAATATCCCTTTATCAGCGGAGATTTCACAAGCCAGTGACCCTTTAAGTTATCGGTTAATTCAAGAAGAATTTAAACAATGTACCGATTTGCGAGAAGTATTTTCACTTATAACGAAATGTACAAAAATCACTCCTAATATCGCCCTAGGCGCAATTGAAAGAATATATGATTTAGAAAAAGATGGAAACCTTAATATGACAACCGATCAAAGTGTTCACATAAATTTTGCTAAAGGCGCTATATTAGAAAAGCTTCTAAACATTGTTTTGAAGACTGAAGACACTCAGACAATACTAAATGTTCTGAAAACTACATCCTCTATTATGGAGCCACATAAATACAAGTTTTGTGATGAGTTGTTTTTAAGAGTACTTGACAATAAGTTAAGTTTGGAACAACTATGTGATTTCACTTTATTTCTTATTAGAAATAAAGATCATGAAAAATATTCTGAGACAATTGATAAATTATGGGTTGGATTTGTTGGCAAGGAGAAGGAGATTAATCAAAACAACATAGTTCAAATATTTAAAATTTTGCCCGGTCTGAAAGTTAGTAAAAAACCAATTATTTCTTTATTAGAACAGAAACTTTTAGAATTGTGGTGCCACATTAATGTCTCAGCAATGCAAGATATATTTCAAGTATTTTTAGTAGAAAAGTTATTTTCCATAAAATTGTACACCGTTTTAGGTCATTGGTTTCGTGCAAATATTCATAACTTAGATGATGATGAACTATTAGATATTGTAACAAAATTTACAGAACTAAAGTATAATGATCATCAAATAGAAGCTGCAGTTGAAAAATTTTTGAAACTGAAATGCCCCAAAATTAAATCACAGGTTTTGATAATTGGAATTTTGAATTATTGTACACAATTCAAGCTATGTAATAAAAACATATTAAATACATGTGCAGAATATTTTATAAATAATAGGGAAAATATATCACCCAGTTTTTTGAAATCTTTTATATACCCTTATGGATATTTATATGTAGTACCTGTTATCCCTGACTTTTGGATGTTAGCTGAAGAAATTTTGCTAGAAAAATTTTACAAAATCAATGTTGATGATCTGAGTTCAATTGTATTATCTTATATATACTGTGGTTATTATCCACTAAAACTAGTTTCTAAGATATTTAGTGCAGAATACATGGCTAAAATAAACAATAATGATGTTTTAAAGAAAATGCATCTCATTGATACAGCTTTATCATTAGAATGTAAAGAATATTCTGGCCCACTTTTAGCTAAAGATCAATGGTTTAAACCTGTGTTACAAGATCATAGAACAAAAAATATTGTAGATAAAATTGTTGACAATATTATATCAGTAATAGATGTATCAGAAAAGCTATCTACAGCAGTTGTTTTGCCTAATTTTTGTTCTGATGACACATATTTAATTGATATAATGGTACAACCTGCTGGCCCAGGAAATAATACATTTAACTGGAAATCACAATCAATCAGAGAGGGAAGTACGGCAATACTTATACACTTGCCAGATCATTATTGTTCTGACAATGAACAATTAATTGGGCCACAAGTAATGAAGAAGAGACACTTAAAAATACTTGGTATGAGAGTTGTAAGCTTGAAGTATTCATTACTCAGCCAGTTTTATACATCTCGTGATAGTGTTGGGCTTCAGAAATATCTACAAAACAATATATGTATATAATTCAAAATTTTAAATACTCCATCTTGATTGGTTATTCAAAAGAGATTCTATTTTTATAATGATATTATATAGATATTTGATTTAGTTGTGTTTCATACATACGAAATTTTATCCATAGCTTGTAGCAATTTAAGGAAGAACTGAGTAAGATTGTAGTATAAGTGTTGTCATAGGAAGTAAAAGTTATTTGTGATATAAATATACTTCCATATATTGCAATAAATTAATTTTTTATACTATACTAAATGTAACATTACATATTTTTCTAGTCTGGTTTATATAGGCTTAATAAAAACCTCAAATTGACATGGTGTTTAATTTATACAGTTTTTCTCCAGCTTTATGCTATATCCTGTATGTAGCAGGGTAGACAGAAGTAGCCTAGTGTTAAGAAACTCTGCTTCCTATTTTCGGTTGAATTCTGGATTCATGCTTTCCTTCGACACCACAACGGAGAAAAGAAAATATATATTTTTTTATTTCTGTTGAGTGGGAATCGAACCTACAATCTGTTGCGTTGACTTTCACACAAACGTGCCCCTGCACTTCTGCCCTAGCCTCAATGAATGCAGTTGATTTTCTTATTTAATTACGCGATTTTTTTAAAAATTACTTTATTAATTGTAAATGAAACAAAACTGATTAATTGAGTACATTTAGTTTGGAAACTCGAGGTTTCGAACACTTTGCAGTAGTTCCTGGTCAGTGATACTGAGGTGGCATTCTCTGTCATTTGCGACAATAATTATGATATCAAACTACCGCCAATATATATATTTTTATATTTTCATTTGTTTGCTCTGGCGTCGAGGCAAAATGCGGTGTTGAGTCTCGCCACTCAATACGCAATACCTCCAGAATTCGGCTGTAAGTGGGGAACGGAGTGTCTTAACTTTAGGTTCCCTCTGCCTACCATGTTGTGTCCGGGATACAGTGTTGAGCTGATCACAAAAAAATTAATTGCCACGCGTACTGTCCTGGATTCTTTCAAAATGAGCTGACCGTATCTTGCTCTCTGGTGTGGTGGATTTGGGACCTACAAGGTCTTCAGGAGTGTCTCAGGTAGACTTTCATTTAAAAGCAAAGATCTTATTATAAATTATTTATTTTTAGGAGTATCATATCATTAACGCGTTGGTTTAATTTCCTCGGGGAAATGAATTAGGTATTATTTTTAATATTTTTGCCACTTAACACACAATGCCTCAAAAATTCATCAGAAAGTGGGTTTTATCGCTCAAGAAGGTAAGGTCATTTTTTAGAAAACCTTTAAAATTTGGAACTGGCGGGATGTGATCCCGCGCCTCTTGGAAACCATCCAATACTGTACTTCGTTGAAATTTTTATATGCATAAGTAATCTTGTTAATTGGGATGTAAGGGGGCCATAATATCCAAGTGCCCTCAAACTGTCAACCTCACCTGTCCGTGGTGCATCCTGCTGATCAACGAACGAGGCTCTGACGACCGAACGATGGCGGTATAACCATCCCATCGGCCAGGCTTTAAATTAGGCTGGTAACGGGCAGCAGCGTCACCAGTGCAAGGGGGCCCGGCCCTGCGCTCGCCAACACGCACTTGCCCAGCGTGGTGAGTATGGGCAACACTTCCCATGCCGACACACCGAAAGAAACGGCCCTCAGTTCCCG
>DWLH01002233.1:0-11142 GCA_018249795.1 Heliconius telesiphe telesiphe | reverse complement strand
AAATACAAATAATCATTAGGGCTGGTAGTACAATGTGTAAATTATTGAAAAATATTTAATTTAAAAGGTACAAATCAAAATGAATTTGAAAATATTATACATATATGGCATATAATTTCTTAGATTAGCTTCATCGGGACGTAAAAAATCTTTTTATAGATATAAAATGGTTTTATTTATTTATCTTTTATATATTTAGCATTCAGCAAAGTTATACAATAAGCAATTTGTACAATAAAAACCGCATTTGTGTAACACTATAATATGTAGATGAAGGCATCATAAATGTCCAATATTTATAATACTTTTTTTCGGTGCCATGCTTTTTATAATGGCGTTAGTGCAAATTGTTAGTGCGTTGTGGTCTCGCAAGATGTTGTAACCTAGATCAATTTAGAGCGCTTGGTGTAAATAATTTATTAACGTGATAAATATCTATAGGAATAAAATAATTTATTACAATAGAATTTTATTTACATTTTATCATTTACTTTTACTAGTATAAAAATAATTTGTACTACTAAAAATAAACGAATTATTATAAAACAATTCCAATTTGATGGAAGTTAAATTAATTTAAAATTAAGGAAAACATTTAATTCCTTAAATGTTTTAATATTCTGACAGAAGAATAATATGTAAAAAGTTCATCTTCCAAAAGTTTAATAATTAAATTGTTTGTTATAAAATCGTTACATATTATATATTATATGAATGTAATATTTTAGTTTTAATTCAAATATCAAACAAGGATAAATATATAATGGCCATAATTTAAAATATGAATTTTAGCACGTAGTTAGCTTACTTCTATATTTTCTTAAGCATTTACAAGATATTTCTTTGTACTCGTAGCTAGATTTGCAGGACCGTTTCAAAAATGATTTTAAATTCAAAAGCAAATAATGTCATTTTTGATTTCTTATTAAGCATACTATTTTGAAAGTAAAAAACTAAGAGTATTGTATTATTTATTCAAGTTGTACGTATAAAATGTTATAAATACATCTTAAGTAAATTACAAATTACAACATATTGATGTATGAATGTAAATAGATACAAATATAAAGAACTACAAAATTAATACAATAGATTGTTTGATTTTAGCTAATTGCATTGTAGAAAATATTTTTGAAATTCCTACGCTATGGTTTATTTATAATATTTATTATTTAGTGCCTGAAAAAATACAATAAAAATACAAATGGGAATTATTTTAATTTACTCTACGACAATATGGAAAATTGATTACAATACATTTAATAATTATATGTAATATCCTGTAGGATAATTTTTTTTTTAACTTTTTACATTCAAAGAGTCGGATTCAAAAATTCTAAATTTTAAATTTAAAGCGTCATAGGATTATATACATATAATTCTTGAAAAAAAAAAAAAAAGATATGTTAATTCTTCCTTATTTATAATTTAATTGCATATGTATATTTTATCGTTGGTTTTATCATTTATATTATAATAAAATACCAAAATGAGACTTAACCTTGGCTATAAATGCTAACTACTTGCTTTTCATACATAACAGGTATAAATATAAAAGTGATGTCACTTGTTTCTGAGTAAATATATCAAATAAAAATATTTTATTTTTTTATTTTAATATATGTAGTTTCTTCTAGATCTGTATAGGTAACGAATAATTACAAAAATATGACCTGTAACAAAAATATAACAAACATACATATAAAGCCCATTTGATTTAATTTTTTAATACATATAAAGCATATTTTGAAGTCTTATGTGAAGTATTGTTTAAGTAATTACGAAATAAATTCAAAAAAATTTTAATTGAAATAACTTGCTATATAATATGTCAAATGTCATTTTATTAATTATTGCTTATTATATTATCAATATTGCAACAGGGCTATTGTTGGCTTTTTTGTGCAATGTTACAAAAAGTATTATTAAACTTGGCCACTTATTTTAAAACTTAGTATGATGAAACGATAGGAATTATTACAAAACATTCATAAATATTTTAAAATATTTATAAGGATTTTAAATACTCCGTAAGAATAGTAAAGAACACACTTAATGAAAAAAAAAAGAAAAGATTAAACGAAAAGAAATTATCGTCAAAATTTACCAAAAAAAAAAATAGACCGATTTCCTTTAAATTTTAATTTGTCCCATCACTATTAAAGCCATAATAAATTTAAAGATTGTCAATACGGGTACCGCCGGTAAACTTTTGTTTTAATTTCTTGAAAACTATTTTTTGTATTTTGATAAATAAATAAATGAAATGATGATTTGTACAAATTATAATTTTATAGAAAATATATTAATTGAAAAAGCGTTATAGCTGATATTTTGTAACACATTTATATACATAACTTTTTAATTTAGAAACCAATTCTAATACAATAAGCAAATGTTAGGGGAAATTTATCAAAATATATTAATGAAAATTGAAAATAAACAGCTTGAGCCGTTTCAGAGATATAGCGATACGTAGGCAGTATATATATATAGCTATTATATGTATATCGGTTAATATTTTATATAAGTAAAAACAAAAATAAGAAATGAATATTGTTAGTTAGTCAGTATTATTTTGTAGAAGTGTAGGTATGTTATTTTGTATAAGCAAAAAACATAGCAAATAGGAATAAATACTACTAATATAGGCAATGTGTAAACTATGAGAGGGCTATCGTTAGTAAATACAAAACTTGAAACATTTCAAAAATACAAATATTAATATATTACAAAACTTGAAACATTTCAAAATTCCTGTTTCAGATAACAATAAATACAAAAAATTAAGAAATTAAAAGAATATGTAATAAATCTTCTTTTTTATGCGAGTTATTTACAACTTGAAACAAGCTTAGTTCTTTAGAGATTTTTAAGTATCTTACACATATTATGTAATTTTTATAGAAGAATAATTAGAATTGTGGTAAGAGCATAACTTACAAAAGGTAGAATACATTTTTACTACTTTTAGGTTCAATAAATAAAACAAGGGGCTTTTAAAGCTACCATATAGAATATTATAATACGATGAATGTATAAGTTTCTATGTACTTATGTTGAAACAATGGTCTTTGTAGCCTTCCAAAGTCCAGGTCACTACTAGACAAGTTATATAGTGAAGCAATAGATTTGAATATTACATAATACTAAAAGTAAAAACAAAACTCGCGAATAATAAAATACACTAAAAGTAGATAATTTTTTTGCTCTAGCAATCATAGAGATTGCAGACATCAGAAGAAAATATAAGAATTTAAGAAATTAGTATTCATATTACCGATTCATTTAGTTATTCAAAAATAGAGCTTATTTCAAATCTATTTCGTATTTAGATTTTTAAAGTTGCAGGTATATTTATTTTGTAAGAGAGTTCATCTCTCTGATGAGAGTGTATAGGCAAAAAACATAGGAACATACAACAGATTACACAATTTATTTTTACTTTTCAGAATTACTTTCGTATAATAAATAACACGAAAGTAATAAATAACTTTAAAGATTCATACATTGAAAACAAAGTTTCACCCAATTTAATAATAAAATCATTCTCGTAGCAATTTTGTCAAACCACATATTTTATATTCTTTAACCGTTTTTATTTAAATAAAACAAAAATTAAATGTTAATGGAAGTTTGCCAAAATACAATAGTCCGTTACACTTAAATATGTTAAGCTGATTATTATTAGTTAAGGAGAGAACAAACGCACAGACAAATAAAAAAAAAAATAAAAATAATCGTTTTGAGTGTTGTTACAAATAAATGATAATTGTCAAAGGTATCTTTTCTCATAATTATCTTTCATGAAAAGTCATTGATTATCCATTTAGGTAATAGGTTTTGAAGCGTCCATACCACTACGGGACGAATTTAATTTTTTAAGTAATATTGAATATTTAATTTTCATATTCAACAACTTCAGAGTTAAAATAGTATAAACAAAAAAAAATTATTGAAGTCAACATATCATTTATTTTGGCAAAAGAGATAACAGATATAAAAAAAGGAAATATTTATATATTATTATGTATTAAAAACAAGAAATGCTTGTTTATTAGAGCACAATTTAAATAAAAATAAATAGGCATATTTATTAAGAAAATTAGGAAGTTATGTTAAAAGTTCTTCGTCATTATTTAAAGTCTAGAAGTTTTGTGTTTAATTTTATCTATCATTATGACAACTAGTTGAATTCTTCTAACTACTTACTTATTTTAGAGAATACTCCAAATACAATATTTATGGATATATGGGTATGTCTTTAATGGCATTTTTCTATAAACACCAAGTAGAGTACGGTTAGATTAAGTAACAGTGTAGATTCGAGTTCTAATTATAAATGTAACACGTAAAATAAGTGTGTATATTATACTCGCCCTCTTATTACGTTATACATTATATCACATGTATTAAAATATACTTGATGAATTATGTACATCACTAATATAAATGATCACTAGTATAATAATAATATATTCTTTGTGTATTGATGAATTAAAACATTTGTTTGCACTTTGTTAATACGATATGACTTATATTTCAGGAAAAGTACCTATATATAAATCTTGATTAAACATTTCAACGCTTGTCCTGCAGAGTCGGTTAAACTCATCAAACATCGGTGGCAGGTCAATACGTACAATTACAATAGACAGACTCCAATACAGTTAGCATCACGAATAATGCTTGTTGAATGGTTTGCGCTGGTACGTTCAGGATAGCCGGTCTCCAGTAGAAACGTCCCCGTTTAGGGATCTTTCTAGTAACAGTTATTCAGGTACTAATAAATTAAGAATTGTTTGTTCCTATTATATTCATTAAAATTTAAATGACTTATGAAAATTTTGATATCGTTTCTTTACAATAAGCGTTCATCTATAAACTACTCGTTAGTTTGGGACGTGCCACTTTTCTAATATTATTCTAATATTTAAATTAGAGTCGTAAAAATAACACCTAGAATATATATTAGGTAAAAATGTTAGATGTAAGGACTGATATCAGTAATGGTTTATCATCGATTGATTTTCAGATGTTTAGTGAGTCGGAGCTTCTGGCAGGCTTGTTGGCAGTTAGCTAATTACGTAAAGTTATTAGTTATTATCATTAGTTTAGTATGGATACTAAAGCAAGTTTCCTTCGCTATTAAAGCTTTTTGGATATTAAAGCAAGTTTCCTTCGTAAGTTCATTAATCTAGCAGAATTCGTTATGTATTTTGTTTGAAAGATTTACTAGTATTTAGATATAGATAAATAAGAAAGAAGTTAGTTTACATATTCGAATATTTTTATATATTACATAAATTGTATATATATTTTATGAATACTAATTTATATATGTTTTTTTATATCTAGGTCATAGCTTTTATTCTATTTATGATATCGTACATGAATTATTAGATGCGAGTTAAGTTAGACAAAAATATTTTTTAAACTTTAAAATGCGTTAACCGGACGATGACGAAGTATATAAGTTTAAATTAGGATAGAAGTACAATGAATATTTAAGATATTTTATGACATACAGCATTTGACAATACTTTATTCATATATGTGTTTCTCCTATAGGTGTAAAAATAGGCTAGATTAGGTTAAGTAATAAGACTCATACATAGTATAGGTTAATCTTAAGGTATCATTTTATAGGTTAGTATTATTTCATATTTAATATAAATATTTTTTATAGGCAAAGCAACCTAACACCTATTAGGCTAGTAAGTAGGCGGTTTATATGCTTCCAATTTTATTTCAAAATTCAACACAAATGAAACATTATTAAAAAGTTTTACATTATATGGATTTAAAAAATGATTCAATGCTGATAGATAAATAATATCATGAGGAAGTTTATTGAAGAAACAATAAAAACTTTAATACGATTTTATAAATCTTAAGACAAAGTATACAACAGAATAAGCAGTTGATAATAAAAAATGAAACGCATAAGACGACGACTTTTAAACGAAAGTCATTGCTCCGGGCAAACTTTACAGGCAAAAGTAACACAATTTTAAAGGTAAAGATTTTAAAACTCGTAATTGGTGATTTATGTACGTGAAAATAAAGAATTGTAAAGAAGAATATTATCCAGAAAATTGTAATATTTACAAAATAACATTTGTTATAATTTTGTTAAGACCCAAAAAAATCATTGTGTACAAAATGTTCAATACTGTGAATACAACTAAAATAAAACACAAAAAATTATAATACAGTTTTTTTTATTTTTGCAACTAACTAATCTTTTTTTCTTTTTAGCCCTTTCTTATTACATAAACTTTTGAAATATTTCAACCAACATATACTTACTCTATAATTTCATAACGTAAGATGCCAAAAAGTTTAAACAAACTTAATTAATATAAAATAAAAAAAAAACAAGAGAAATGAAATAAATGATTCATAAAGAATGACATGAACTTTAAATTATGAAATAGTAAAATACGTCGAAGTTTTTAAACACTTCATTAAAAAGAAATGAGAGTCCGTATAAGATTTCGTATTGTTACAAGATAAATATGTGTAGTGGTTGTGGATAATGTTTGATATCTACGCAAGTTTGAGTTTTGAGTGTTGTTTTGTGGTGAAATAATTGTTTCATTTTGATTGGATATCTACTGTATATATATATATATAGTATGTGGAAAAGAGAATAGAAATCGATTTTATAACATTTCAGTTCGAAAGTTGATTAAAATATAATATATAAAGAATTTTTGATTTCTAGAGAAATTTAAATCGAAGGATATATATTTTATTAAACGTTTTTTTTGATAATGTTGAAAATGCGTGAAAAGGAAGAATAATACTAATAGAGCCAGTACCAATTTATCTTTAGTGCAAGTGTTTTAGTATTATTATTACAAGATAAGAAGATTTAATACGTTAAAATTTCGGAATACAATTATATATCTATCAGATAGTACAGTATTATTTACACGCTGAATGTAAAAGTTCCAATGCAAGTACTAAACACAAACAATAGACTACCCTCCAGGCCACTACTAGTCGAATTTCAATTAAAATTGAGTTTAATACTGAACGTTTTATTTTGATATTAAACTACTTGAGAGTAAAAATACTAAAAAAAAAATAAATCTTCAATAGTAAAACGCGTGAAATATACGTATTATTTGCAAACAGATTACAGATATCAGAAAAGTGAAGAAAATATAAACGTATTAATATAAAATATTGATAATTAATATTTATTTATGAAATAAGAAACAGAAACAAGAAGATTTGATATTTTTAGACACAAAGTAAAACATTAAAAAGGATTGAATTAAATGTAATTTTAATTACAAAGTAATTTCGTTAAAATTTTTCCCTACGAGGAATAAAAAAGTGTGAATACAGATAAAAAAATAAAAGATAAAAGCTTCCATTTTTTTTAAATCATATCACTACATAGTCAAGACCTTATTTTCTTTTTTAAATATTGAAAGGTAAACAATTAGTATTATCAAAGGTGAGTGAAGAGAGAACAATCAATCTTTAACACTAATAATTTTAAATATTACTTATTGCTAACCTTAACCATTACTTACCTCTATGTTTTATGTTCGCTTTATATTCTGTGAGGGTCGGCGAGTGTTACACTAAATTCAAGTTTTCAAGAAATCTTTATACACACTAAATATTTTCTTTTCAGAGTTACATTAATTTTTACTTTTACTTACAGCATATATTATAATTTACGTTTCTTATGAATTGAATATTTGGGTAAACCTGGTAAAGCATGGATTTTAGTATATACATAATAGGGATTGTCATCACGTTTCACGGTTTGCACAGATTGCACTTGGATGCCTCTAATGATTGAAGGTTTGTTTAGTTTTGCAAGCTTGTAAATAAATTGTTTTAAAGCGTCTCGTGATAGTTTATCGTGTTGTTCATGTGGATACACAGAATGCGTAGATCAACTTAACAACGCTTACTTCATATAAGTTAAAATAATAATTTATTTCAGACAGATATCTATCTGTGAATATAGATTATTTTGTATATGTGCGATACATGTGGTGGCTAACCGTCTAAAACATCGGCAATTGATAACATTTTTTTAAACAAGCATGAAGCTAGATGGGGTTATCCGGTTTTAGACATGGTCACGAGTTTGGTAAAATATTTGCTATAAAGTGTGAAAAGGCTTGCATTTTTCTACAGCATATATTGTCTGCCGACTATACTAGATGCTTTTTACGCCTTTTAAAGTTATTAGGATCATTTGACCATCGGCAAACGCATACGGTACGTAAAATATGTACAAATATTACATTTATATCTTGTTAATAAAATCCTAGGTTTTTTTCCCATATTAAGGTTTTTGTAATATATCCATAACATTTGTATAATAAATAATATATGCTTTTTGTAAAACTATTTATTACTCTAAAAAATATATTTCGTATATATTTTAATTACTATACATTTAGATATAATTCCAATTTTAATCACTTCTCAATTGATGTAGTAGTTATTGATTCAAATAATTATTGTTGTGATATCAAATTCGCTTCAACTTAACATTGTTTATATCTGTAGCCAAGCACGTAGTAGGCCAATTATTTATTTTCAGATCAACTAAATCGTTTGAGAAAATATCACCTTTAATAGGAGTAATCAAAATATCACTTAACGTACTTCAAACCAACAGATCGAATTCATTCAACTACTAGAAAAAACAACAAACTGCACTAATTTTGCTTAAATGTTCACTGACTCATGCCAATTATATTGTTTGCAAATGAAATTGTTAGCTCGAAAAATCGTCCTAACTGCTTATCATGACAAAAATGGTTTCTTTGGTATTCCCTTGATAATACACCACGAGCGAATGACTCAAAGCGCTAATAAATCCAATAAATGGCATTTTGTTTCTCCTCGCTTCAATGTTGCATTGTCCCCAGGTCTTCTCTCATAAAATAGATGCTTTTATTTGCATATAATTTATTAGACACAGTTTGTTTTGAATACAAAATTTTCTGTGATATTTCAATTTATGCACCATTGTTGCTAACTTTTTAACATGATGAATGAGCATGGAGCTAGATGGATTGGTTCTATAAGTTGAGGAACTGCAGGTTTAGCTGGTGTGATAGTTTTCTTATCACTTTATTATTCTTAAAGCACATTGTCGACGGTACGATAGAAGCAATGCAAGTATTTCATGACTTTTGCAACAAATGTGCTTTTAATTTTTATACGTTTCATCGCTACCCATCGGTGTTTGTGTAATATACAGACCTTTTACCCCTTTATTGTACTAAACGCTTTTTATTTTAATAGAAGCTTTGATGATTTGTGGAATGTCACTTGAAATAATTTACAATAATTAATTGCTGTGGCTAATTCTGTCCGTATTAGTGGAGTGTTGTCGACTTCCAAACTAGTTTCTGTGGCCGTTTACATACATACGAGTAGTTCAGCCCTTGTATTGTTGATCAGTTTATAATTTGTATTTTTAATTAACATACACATTGTTTGTACAATAGATAGCATACATCATGGCAAGCATCAAATATGCTTTTGGGAGATAATTAGGATAAACATTTGCGTAAATGCGCTACTCGCTCGGGACCAGTCAATATTGTACGCTTTAAGTGCTTAAGTAGGAGTGCCCTAAAAACTGAACGGAAAATATAATAAATAATTTAAAATTTGCCTGATTTAATATTTTGCATTAAATTATTGTATGTCGAATAGTGTTATTGGTTTTATTGTTTGTGATAGGAATATTATGTAATAGTTCCTTGCTGTGATTGTGAATTAGTGAAATTTAACCTACAAAATTAAATAGGAATGCTGTAACGGTGTGTATAATGATTAATTTCAATGTTCAATTATTTTTCTAGATAAAAAAAATGAATTAACTAATTTATAAATTGTATGTAGTGGTTTATTGGTGTCGTGGTGTGAAGTGGAGTTGTCTTGAAAAGTTTTCTAGTTTTTTATTGGCAAATATAGTTAATTTTAGTAAAATGTATTATATGTAATGTGTTTATTATGTGGAAGTGGGTGGTGATATAGTTTGATGTTAAAATTTATTTCTAAGTTCAAGTTACGTTCGAAAGATATGATTATAACATAACATTTATATTAATTTGGATAATCTCGTAATATACGTTTTTAAATGACTATCTATTATTAATTAATTATTCCTGTATGTATTTATTATTTTCAGGCATTTCTTTAAAATATTATTTGTTCTGATAAACAAGTTAAGAAAATGACGCAGGCATAAAGACAGAGCTTTCTAAATTTATCGATGCTCTTATTAAAGAAATAAAAAATAAAGAATATATATTTTTAATAGAATCTGATCTTTGTTTGTGTTCTTTTCTAATAATTTTGCGGTTTGATTTTATTAATATTAGATTAACATTCACATTATATATTAATAGAAGCAGAGTAAAATACTTATTTAAATTAAATTTTAACCGTTCTTTTTTTGGTGTTTTTTATATCTTATTGCAGTTCTACCCGGCGTTCGGAGTTACCAAGTCCAGTGTGACAATCGCAGCATTATTGCTTATATTCTTTGATTTTAACCTGTTCACAGGATCTAGTCTTCACCTATAGATGGATCGTATTCCAAAAGCCAGTTGTAACAATATCGGTATAACAAATTATTATATTTTCTTTTGCGTAGAAAAAAAAATATCGATTAAAAACTTGAAATATTATTATTATATATTTTTGCTGTCTTTTCGTATCTACGCATTTTTCGTCAAATTACAGTTCAAAGAATCCGCGCAGGTTCCGGTGCTGACCTAAGGTGTAAATCTCGGTCCAGTCAGGTATAAACTATGTAACATAATTAATTACAAAGTAATATACATACCAAGTTTTCAGTATATATTTTTATAGAAATGGCATGTGTTTAAAACAATGCATATGTAACGCATACGCTTAGGTTTATTAGAACTTACTATAAGCATTTAGTAATATATGTATGTATGTATGAATGTATGTATGTATGTATGTATATATAGGATTTTTTTGTTATCTTAGTTTGCAGTTAACCGAGTGACTGACTGGTGATTTCGATGGGCACTGTCTGTTTTTAAATGTGATAAGAGATATATTCAATGAAATATAAGGTAATCGTGGCAGTTGTTGAATTCTAAAGATACA
>DWLH01002232.1:0-11150 GCA_018249795.1 Heliconius telesiphe telesiphe | reverse complement strand
GTGCCAGCTATTTGCTTTTAGTTGAGTTTATTTACTCCGATATAAATGGCGGAAATTACTTCTTACATTTTCTAGGAAAGTTAATTGGTTTTGGATTGATTTTTTTAATGCAGTCCCTATTAAAGGAGTTTTACTTTGAATATGGAATTTGCTGAACTAAAATGCCTTTGACTGATAAACATAAGGTTAGCGGTGCCCTAAATTGATATTTAATTCGTGCTGTTTTATATAGTTGAAAATTAGTAGGTTCGCGAATCTCAAAACATTCTATTTTTATTGAAATTGAATACGTGTTATAGTGCTTAGGGAGGTTAATGTTCTTTTAAGTGTTAATATATATTTTTTTAGTTTTCACGCTGTATTCTGTCAAATTACAAAAATTATAATATAATATAAAATTTTTTGATAAACGCGCTTTAATTTGGAGTGGAGCGTTGAAGAGTGCCCAGTGAACAAAAATAAATTAAAGAGGAAAAAGGAATTAAAGGAATTTAAAGAGTTGTGAAGTTTATTTATAGTTTCATGTTGTATCATAAAAGCAAAGGGCACTCGACAGTTTTCGCAATATTTTGGAGACATTGCATGCTGGTTGGTAGAACTCAACGCAGCGCTAAGTCTATGTAGGTACTAGAGCTTGAAAATAAAAAAATAAAAAATTCAATCTACCAGTACTGCCCAGGGGAGAGTGGAGTAGCAAATCGACATAGCTGCTGCTTCTTGACCGCCTTGTTTAATTTTTTTTAACCCAATTTTACATACCGTGTCGAATTTGGTTTAATTCTAGGTTTTATCGACCTACCTTGCTATATGTAGAAAAAAAAATTAAACTATTTGTTTATATTTCACTCTGCAATAAGAATTCGTAAATAAAATTACAAATGAACGTTTCAAAAATATCGGCCGCCATCGCCTGCGTGTGACTGCGTCACGCGCCGTCGGTTAACGGTGCCTGCGCTGTTTACCTCAATAAACTTTGTACAATTTACTTTAAAAATACAGCTTTATATTTCCTTTCGAATTTAATCATTCAGTGAGAACTAAATATTTGGTTTAAATTTGGGGGAATACAAGTACGTATTGTTTTATTTTGTTAAGTACGAATCAAGAATATGTGATTTTGAAATGAAAATATTTCTAAGATGATAACACTTTCAGTTTATTTATATTGAAAGCTATCAATAGATGTAATTAGAAGTAAGGATAGTTTTGCTATTGCTAAATATTGTTCTTTTGATAAATTAAAATAAATTTATAGAAACAGAAAGGTGGGATGATGAAGTGTAAGATGCTGTAGAAAGAAAGAAGAAAGCATGGCAGGGTTATAAAGCTTTAAGTAAGGATAAAAGTATGAGAGAGTACGAAAGTACTGATAAAGTTGTAGAGTGAAGGTTTCTCGCTTACCTATAGAATGAAAGTGGTGCTTTCGTAGGACGGTGAAATTTTCACAGAATAACCACACGTTTTACAGCGATGGGTGGAATTTTACAAGGAGATGACGCCTCAATTTCAAGTAACAGCGAAACGCTGATTCTTTTATACTGATGGCGAAATCAGTATAAAAGAAGAAGTTGAGAGTGCAATACAAAATCTGAAATGGGAGTTACTGCCGAGATGATCAAATATGGTAGGCCACGCGTCTTGGACTTGTTCTGGTGTTTGTGCAATTTATGCAGGAAATCAGGGGAGGTCCCAGACGATTGGCGAGCTGCAGTCATCATGCCCTTGTATAAAAGCAAAGGTTCACAAATACACTGCGCAAACCATAAGGATTTGATTAGCCTGGGTAGTAAAGTTTATACTAAAGTATTCAAGAGAAATCCGGAAGGCTGTTGTTGGAAGCCCAAGGAGGTTTTAGACCTGGACGAGAGCGTATGGATTAGATCTTTTCCCTCCGCATGATCACAGAAAAATTCTTGGTCGTTACCAAAAAAGTTTTCGGTGTTTTTGTGGACTTGGAAACAGAGTTGTGAGAACGATTATGAAAGATACAACCCCAGTACAATGTAAGAGGACTCTTCCTGCTGGCTGTAAAGTCTCTTTACAGAGAACACTCAGCCTGCGTGCGAGTAGGATCTGGCATGTCGCCTTGGTTTGATATCCAATAGGGTGTTAAAAAAGAATGCGCCATGTCAGCTTGGTTGTTCAATTTATATTTGGATAGCTATCACCAAGGAGTGAAATAAAGTGATATTGAGATTGAAAGTAGGTGACTTGAATGTGAATTGCCTGTTGTATGCAGTTGATGCAGTGCTCATTGCATCATGAGAATGCGAGTTACAGGCATTGGTCACCACTCTGAAAGAAGGGTGTGAAAAAAATGGTCTAAGCCTGAATACGAATAAAACAAAGGTTCTGGTTTTTGAAAGAGATGAAGACAGGACGGAATGCAAGATCAGTCTAAACGGTAAGATATTAGAAGAAGTGACTGAAGTGGTATACTTGAGAAGTATGTCCAGTAGAGATGGAAGATACGAGATGGATGTGGAAAGGCATATTGCTGCCGGTAATAGGAATAACGGAGCCTTAGCTGCATTGATAGGACGGTGAAACGTCAGCACAGCTGCGCGTTTGGCCGTATACAATGCAGTGTTGGTACCGACACTGTTATACGGCAGCGAAACGTGGGTATTGCAGAACAAGATTGAAAGGAAGATTAATGCTGTGCAGATGTGATCACTTTGTAGGATATGTGGAGTCAGCATAGCTGATCGAATCCGCAATGAAGAGGTACACAGAATGACGGGTACTAGGGAGGATGTCACAATCAGAATGAAGAAGAACGTGTTCAGCTGGTTTGGGCACGTCGAACAAATGAGTGAAGAAAGAATGGCAAAAAAGACTTGTGACGGAAAAGTGAGTGGTAAGAGATGTAGGGGAAGACAGTTAACCTTCGAAAACATAGTTACAAACACAGATATTGGAGGAAGGTCACGTAAAAAGCATGAGGACGCCCCGAAGAGCATGAAGAGGTTGATGACAGTGGGTGATGATCGTAGCGCTTGGCGCTCCGTTCTCTCTGACTACCCCGCTAGGGATACAGCTTGAAGCTAGTATTAGTATTATTTTAATTTTTACGCTCTGGTATCGAGACAAAGAAAGGTCCCCTTTGCTGTTGAGGAAAAAAACGTGAAGCTGCTACAACAGTGATTATAGTTGCTCTGAAAACATTAAACAATAAAAGCTGATACTTCTAAGAATTGAGATGCTTTTCGTGAAAATAAGTTGTTTGTAGGATAATTACTTTGTTTCGGACCGATTTTCTTTATTACAAATTGCTAAAAAGGAGTCTCAGACACTCAGCTATGATTATTACATTAATAAACTTAACTAACAAACGCCTTCAACGAAATGGACTTCAAGCTACCATGCCGCAAAATGACTGTTATTTCTCTAATTTTTAACCATACCTAAAGTTTTAGTTAAATTTTTAACCATACCATACCATAAAGTTTTACCATTTTCGAGATATAAGCCATACAAAATTATTTTTATAATAAAATGGTAAAAAAAATTATATTGTGGGATTACATTAGGTTTTGGACAAATTATAGATCTGTTTTATTTATATATGTTTTTATGTTACAAATTTTGAAAACGCTAACAACTCTGCGAAACAAAAAAAAAACCGTGGCATTTTTCGGTAAAGGTTTTTGAAAAGACACACAAAGTATGCGTATCGCATACATGATTTGTGCTTTTTGTCTTGAAAAATATAAGTTTTTTACGAAAACCTTATTGGCAAATTTTGTTAAAAAAAGTAAACCTTATGTAGAATCTTTGCGATACTGGAGCCAAGGTGGGCGTAAAGGGCAATTTGGAGTGCCAATGATAGGGATTGAGCCTACTAAGACCTTAAAAGACTGGTGCTGTTGAAGCTCTGAGTATAGAATAATTAAAAGCTAAATCTTCTATGTTTTGTGAATTTCCCTTTCCCGTACTCTTCTAAAAGACCATGTATTTGCAAACATTATGACGCAAATTGAATCTAAAGCATGGCTAAGCTTTGTTTTAGTAATCAAAAGTTTTATTCGAAATAATAAAGTACCAGACTACTCAGAGCTAGTTGCAATTTTTTTTAATATTTCACATATAGAAGCTGAGGCCAGTCGTGGCGCAGGGGCATAAAGTGTGACTGTAAAACCAACTGGTTGTGGGTTCGATCCCCACTCGAGGAGATGAAATATTTACTTAAATTTATATTTCCATTTCTTCGCTCTTCTGTCGAGGCAAAGTCTGGTGTCCATTTGTACAGACTCCCGGATAGTCTGGGCAGACTATGAATATGAGACTATTGAACTTCAATGAAGGATTGTCGTGATTGCTCAGGACCATAACAGAACTTTTTTAAATATATATTTTTTATTTTTTTGATGAAAAGCATACACAATTTTTGTGTATACTTCTTATAAAGGAAAGTATAAAATATGATTGTATATTGTGGTACTTTTATGTCAATTTTTTTGAGTGAAATAACTACAAATTTTTGTGTCCAAACCAATGCCAATTGCCAATTTGGCAAATCTGATAATTTTCTAGGACTCAGCACATTACTCTTTTATGAAATTGACTTTAAGCTGCCATACCGCAAAATTACTGTTCAACAATGTTATTTCTTAAAATTTTACGTAAAAAAAATGTAGACATGTTGTAGGATTAGAAATCTTGATAAGAACGTATGGCTTATTGGCGACGGTTTGCAATTGAGGCAGGTGCGAGTCTAGTTACGTTCAAATTTAAAATGTTTTTGGAACGTAGATACTCAACTATGAAAACATTTCCACGCAAATTTGCTATAAATATTTATTATTTTTCATTTGGAATTAATAAATTGACTTTATAACTTATGGACCACAACAATTAGCGGAGCAACGCCTAACAAGTACTTAGTTTCGGTTCGGCCGAAGGTTGACCCGTGTTTTGGCCGAAACTGAAACTATGGCCGAACCTACGATTTTTGGCCGAAACCGAAACCGAATCTTCGGTCGGTCACTAGTTAATAGTATTATCCAAGTTTTAATAATTCTGTCTTACTCTCTTCCTCTCAATAGCTCGCTCTCTCCTCAAGCCTGAAGCCGATTAATTAAGCTTAACAAATTAGCAAAGTTCCTGGCATATAACTGCGATTTATATTATAAAAACTTTTACCTTTCGCTATTATAAGATTTAATTTTTTTTAATTCATTACTCTGAGGTGGATTTTTAAAAATATTTTAAAGATATAATGCTATAAAGGTATTTTTAATTAATATTATTACAAATAATTGAGGCTAGTTGTGGCGCAGTGGCACAAAGTATGTCTGTAAAATCGACTGGTTGCGGGTTCGATCCCCACTCGAGGAAATCAAATATTTATTTACATTTATATTTTCATTTCTTCGCTCTGGTGTCGAGGCAAAGCACGGCGTTGAGTTCCGCAACTCTGTTGAGTTGCGAGTCTAGTTACGTACGCAATGCCTACTGAACTCGGTGGAAAGTGGGGAATGGAGTGTCCTAACACTAGATACAGCGTGAATCTATTTTTTTTAATGCAAATAGATTAAGCTTGTTATTGTTATAGTTAATTGAAAACTACTGAGAATTTACGTTTAGTGCTTTTTTGCCTAAAATCCTAAAGATTTGTATTTTTAGGGTCCCTTACCTCAAAAGATGAAAAAGGGGTAGTATCTAAACATATGAACGTTCATTCTTGGTTTTTGCTGCAGTTCCTATGAAATTTGTATAATCAAAACCATATAGGATATAGGATATTTTTCGTGGGACTACAATTAAAAAAATTGGGATAAAGTGAGCCATTACAATATAAACACCAACCACCACCAACAACTTTCTCTAGCTAGCTAGCTAGAGAAATAATAAGAAATGTATTATTACATTTCTTATTATTAAATGTTATTTACTATAGAAATGATTATGGACATAAAATATGTAACTAATATTCAAATTTAAATCAAATATTATAGTGAAAGTACTTTAATTAATTACTATTAAATTATTACTATTTTTAATTTTTATTAAATAATAAGAAATACATATTAATAATATTTTATAATTGTATAATATTTAACTTCAATACATAAAATTCATAACTTCTTTTACTTATAGAATATTAAATTGCTATTTTAATTCTTTATATTATAATTAAATTTCTAAGCTCTATATTAACTTAAATTCTCACACCCGTTAAGTTATATTTTGTCAACTTTTTTTTATAAGTCACGTTCCTGATGACCATGACCATGAAATTAATACAGAATCCTCGATTGATGTGACCGAATCGCACTTGACCGTCTTATTAAAATTATCATTGACTAGCTTACCAACCCAAGCGACACCAAGTGCATTTGCTGACCAACAAAAGTTATATGTAAACGTAAATCTCGAGGTGCACTCACATATACAGCAAAAGTTCCCGTCGTAAAGCCCGATTTATACAGAAAGCCACTAACCCGTACTCCACTCTTCTTTCCTGAAAGACTTAAATTCGCTTCCCGAAACTTCCATAAGCGAAATCTCAGCAACCCTGTATACTTGTTTATGAGTTGTAATTATAAAGCACAAGCCTTTATATTTCTTAGTTGTTTTGAAATTATAAAGTTTTACTTGTTCTTTTGTACGAGTCGTAGTTCGTTTATTATTTATATGTTGTAATAAGTTTTGCACTGTTTTTTTATTAAACGCCAAAGCTTGTGCGTGAAAGTTTTGTTATTATTTATCTATATATATAAAAGGACATGTACCTGACTGACTAAGGTAAGACGCACGCACAGCCGTAACCGCTGTGCTCAGAAACGTGAAATTTGGACAGATGTTTATTTTTATAATCTGGACATCCACTAAGAAGGGGATTTTGAAAAATTTTAACCCTAAAAGGATGAAATAGGAGTTGAAAATTTGTATGGATTTTATTTAAATCGGCACTGATTTTAATAAAATTTGAAATTCAGCCTCTTAAAAATATTTCATTGAATACGTGTTTCATAGTTTTTTAAAATTCATCCCCTAAGGGTTCAAAAAATGGGTTGAAAGTTTATATGGAAAAATCTTTAAATCGTCACCGATTTTTATAAAAATTTAAGTTCAGACTGCAGAGTCTGCCATATTTGTTAAATATATATAAAATATTTTTTATTTTATATATATTTAACAAATATGGCAGACTCAAAATTCTTTTAAGCAAAAATCATATTTTAAAATATATTTACATAATTATTTAACAATAAAACATTCAATATACTCAATACTCCTTCCTTCTTACTTCTCCAGAAAAATAAATACATTTCATCAGTCAAACATTAACAGGAAAGGAGGTTTTAGTGCTAATAATAAACCTTTTAAAATGTTAAATAGCAAAGTTATATTAAAATCCGTGCAGTTTGGAGCTATACGAGCGGATAAGTAACACGCACTGTACTGTACAGGTAACACGATACATAATGTATGAGCATTCATAAGGGAACCGCGTTGCATTAGAGGCGGCCTTTATATTACTAAAACTATTCATATTAACCACCTATCTGACATGATATAGTTAGTTTGTTAGGGTGATTATTTACGAATATTGTTATATGATTTTGTAGATGTATATGTTACCGGTAATATGTATAATTCAGGTATTCTATACAGTATTTGGTCAGTGTATAGAATATCGTGCGTCCAGGCAATGTTTCTTACATTATATATGAATGTTATTGTCCTTCGCATATTGTACCAAAATAATGAATAAAACTCCTAGAGATTGGATAGAGTAACTGCTGTTCCATTGACTATGTGTAAAATAAATAGAGCTTGGTCTATATCAGTGGTTCCCAAACAGTGGTCCGCAGAAGCCTAAATGTGGTCCGCAAACGATTTAAATTTTGTGACTGGAGATAGTGAGGCGAGAAGGTTCTGTTTAATTATCACAGTTAATTTTTAATATACCTACATGCATAGTGGTCCCTGCTACCAAGAATGATATAAAAGTGGTCCTTGATCAAGAAAAGGTTGGGAACCCCTGGTCTATATTCATATATTCGAGCTCCAAATTTAGCGGTTTATTCGGCGGTTAGGTTTATAACACGTTTATATTACGCACCTCTTCTTAACCTGACTGTAAAAGCGATAGTTGTGGGTTTGATTCCCACTCAGGTACGGGAGGAACGGAGTGTCTTAACACTAGATTCCTTTCGCCTATCTTAGGTACTCTATATGTGTGATACAACGTGGAACAATTAATTTAATTTATTTCTCATGTTATGCTTATTGCTATTTAAGATTATCATATTTAGGGAGATTTTTACAAATTCCTGCTACACAAAGATTATTGCTAAATATTATAATTTCGCAAATATAAAATATTTATATTTGCTAAATGAAGGAAAATTTTAAAAATATAATTTGTAGTAAAAAAATTGTTTACTAAATTACGATAGTTATAAATAAGACTTTCCCATTATCTATATGGAATATATTATAGAACCGAAAAAAACATTTTAAACAGAATCTAACTCACAAAATCGTAAAATTTGAAGATTTAAGCAGTCCTTTGGTTTAGAACATTACATTATGCATGAGTCAGTGCATTAGCACCTGCCCGTCGCCCGTCCGTTCGTCCGTCGACGTCTCCTGGGGGTCATACAGCTTTCACTCGACTTGCCTCAGACACTGAGTTCAACTTAAAGGCTTACTCGATCTATTCTTAAAATATTTTGTAACGTTCAAGATCTTTTTTCAGTTTTACGTTGTATCACATATAGGAGATAGGGAAATTTAGCATAAGTCACCCTAAGGGAGGTTAAGAGAGCAAAACGGATTTAAAAAAAAAAGATTTTAGCTTTTTTCAGAATTCCTACGGGAACAAGAATAAACAGGACTACACGTTTTATAGGCCAGTCTCTTATAAAAATATAACAAAAGGTAAAGTAATTATATAATATAGTATGTCCTATACGTACGTAGATTAATGAGCATAATAATAAAAATGAATTATTTATCAAGCGTACATTTGTAAAGTTAACAGTCATAATATGCATTTTAACTGTTCAAGTTAAAATAATACAACGATAATTAGGGTTGGTGATTTACAAACAACAATGCTTCATATAAATTTAACTTAAAGTCGTGTACCGTCGAGGTTTTTCTTTAATATACTTTTTAATAGATTTACTGCTCTACTTCTTTTGCTAATTTTTATTTATTTGTAAGGGTTGAGGTGGCGTTGGGACAAACGTGCGAGTGGCATATCTCACTGTAGATATTACAATAAAAAAAAATGTCTTTACATAATCCGAAAATTATACAATATTCGTAAAATTTAATTTACGTAATTAGATTTTTTTCCAGAATACTTATTTTTTTATACTTTTTAATTAAAAACAAATTCCAGAATAATACTTACTACTACTACTTACTTTTACTTTTTTTTATTTTTATCACCACCCCTAAATTTAATGATAGCAAAAATATCAACATACTATATATAAAGGCAATCATTAACAATAGTATCGGAATTTTAATTTAATTATCTCGATATAAACCCGCGGTCGCGCTGCGGTCTGTTGCATTGTTCGGCGTTCGTCATTTCAGCTTCTTTACTCGAGTAGAAATAATAATTAAATGGCCACTTGTTATATACTTTACTTATTTAGTAATAAATATTTTAATTATTAAATATATTTTTTTGTTGTGGGCTCGAATCTCGAAGCTCGAAGGAGTATTTAATGATTCACACTTCACCGTTCTGGTAAAGTGCAATATGAAATATCTCAAAAATTATAATAAGTAAGTATGAAACGAGGTGTCTCAACAGCAGGTTCCATCTGCCCACCCTGGTATGTGGGCAAAAGCATGGAGTTTTTTTTTTCATATTTAATTTTAAAACTATTGTTCTTATAATATTTAACAACGAAGGGATAAACCACCAATAAAGATGACTTTTACAGTTAAGTTAATAATTTGTAAATATTTATGAGATTAATTAAAATAAAAGAAAGTATTAATAAAAACGAAAACTTCGACTGTATAAAACTAAAAAAAATAAACAAGCCCCATAGTCGGGGTTTTTGTTTTTATAAATATTTTTTTATTTTTAATTCTTTTGTTAGGATTCGTTATGGTTATGAGAATCATGATATATCTTTTTGAAATCCTTGTATTGAGCTCTTGAACTTGATACCCATATTGTGGTATTCGAAACGAAATATTTTTTTTTCACTAAGTCCAATGGCGTCCCACAGCCGCGATGAATGACTTTTTTTAACGTCACCTATCTAAAAACACTTGGGCTGCTAATACAAATCTAATCTAATATATTAAATAATCTACAAATGTAAAACCGTTCAGCGGTTCTGGAGATATGAGGTAAAGATACACGCGAAAAACATAACCCCTCCTTAGCAGTCGGGAATTAAACTAAGAATAATGTTGTAAAAGCTAAACAAATATGTAAGTATATTTCGATGAAGATTTGTATAGCTTCACACTTTTTGGTGCTACTAATAAGACACTCATTGCTCAACTTTATACTCAATACCTCTATTCATCTATTAGAAGTACAATTGCTCAACCACCCAAGAGAAGAAATAGAACCCATTATCTTCATGTTTACAGTTAGAGTTGATTATCACTATATTGACCAAAGTCTAAGACAAATTCAATTTTCTAATGCAGCTCAGTTCATCTCAGTTCTCTTGTCCACGAGCGTGAGCGTCTCTGTAATTTAATTTGTAACTCTTTAAGTAATGAACTACAGTAACTTACGTGTTGTTTGAGCTTAGAGGAAACTTTGTTCTCGTAAGTCTACATACATATATTAGTATATAGGGTTATAATTGAAAAAAAAATGAAAATTATGAAATTTAAAAGGCTATTCACGACAGGTTGTGGGTTCGAATATTTAAAAAACAAAACAGATACTCGTATCCCCCATACAGCATGATAGGTAGAAGGAACCTGGTGTTAACACACTATGTTTCCCAATTTCTGTCAAACTTTTTGAGTCATTGTGTGTTGAGTGACGACCTTGGTCTCGCTCTGGCATTTCGCTCATTTTATTTCGCTCTGGCACCAAATAAATAATAATTCATTCGAATTATTAATTATTAATTCATTCAATATTAATAAATAATAATTCGAGTGGGGACCACAACCAAAACCTTCACGTCACAGTCACA
>DWLH01002231.1:0-11151 GCA_018249795.1 Heliconius telesiphe telesiphe | reverse complement strand
GCCCAGATTTATCCCCAATGGACTTTTTCCTTTGGGGATATCTTAAAAGCAAGGTATACATAAATAACCCACAATCTATTGAACAGTTAAAAGAAAACATTTGCAATGAGATGCAGAACATTTCCACAAGCACTTGTCTGGCGGTAATTGAAAATTTCCAGTCCCGGTTACAGGAGTGTAGGAATAATAATGGTTCACATTTAAAAGATGTCATATTAAAAAAATAAAACCTTAAGATGTGTTCTTTCTTACAGAATAAATTTTTGTTTACAAAAACAGTTAGTTTTATTTTTATAGCTATTTCAAAGGTTAACTAACTCACTATTGGTCCACCTGTATTTAGGTCCATACAAGGTAGTAAGGGAATGTTCACCCAATGTGGAAATAATTCAGGATAATAAGAACTATATTATTTACAAAAACAGAACAAAAATGTATTTTAAATTTTGTTAAAATGTTGTATACTAAATACTTACTTACTACAAAAGTTTATCTAGACAATATTTATGATATGACATTCACAACATAAGATACAATAAATAATTTGTTTATTTATAGTGTAGTATTCGTAATATATGTAAGTTAAAATAAAATAAATTGTTAGTATTTTCTTCTGTGAAGAAAAAATTCACAGCTGTCAGTGATGAGTATTTTTTTTATAGAATAATGTATTTGGAATTTTTAATTTACATAACTATCAATTGTGGAGTATAGAAAATCCCCACACAATCAGCCATAAATCTCAGCACCAATTTAGCATCAATTTATAGACTGGTGTATTTAACAAGCAACTAGTTGGACCACTAGACCTGCTAGCAAAACTGAGTGGAGAAACTTGTTTAGTTTTTAAAAAAAAAATTGCACCTGATATTAGAAGCCGTTAGCTTATTATTATTCTTTAGCATATATTTTCAATGTGATGGATTACCATGCCATTGTGCTCATAATGTCAGAAAATATTTAGCTGATAATTTTCCCAAGCCATGGATTGGCCATGGAGAGAGCCTGGCCTCCGGGATCACCAGATCTCGAAACTATCGATATTTTTGTCTGGGGGTTCTACAAACAGCAGTTACAAGCAACACTTGATTATCTTTTAGTATGATTTATATGGAGTGACAGGGGCAGATGATAATGGTGATAAGGAGTTCGAATGAGTGGGAGGGGAGGATATTACCTTAGCCATATCAGCATAGGATCTGCAGCTATGAAGGAAACGAGCATAAGCCACTATAAATGAGATACACTCATGAGACATTGCAATAATGATGGACTGTTGCCTTGCAAACTCAGGACAGCCTTTATCTGTTGCAAAATGGTTATTCTCACAGTATAAACAAAAAAAAATGAATTTGTAGCACCTTTGCTTCAACCTGCAATGTGATTTTACATGACCGAAGCTACAACAGTTTAGAGTTTTAAACATGGGATGGTGGGATATTTGTAGGGTTCATCTGGGAGGGAAGAGTTGTACAAAAAGAACCTTTCAGGCAACATTTGACCATGGAATGTAACTACAACCAACTGAGCTGGGACCCATGTAGTCACACCCTCACTGACACATTTTATGTTTAAATGCCATACTTTTATCACTTGTACACCACTGAGAAAAATTCCAATGAACTTACAAATTCATATAGTGAAAAATCTACTGGGACATCTTGTATAATACCCATTCTAGTAATATTGAAAGTTAGGATAACAGCAACATACTTACATAGACTGAGAATGGGATTGGGCAGAAACAAATTTGCTGCAGTAGCTGTTGCGAATTCTACACTAATTTTGTTGCAACCAACATTTTTCACTCCATCACTGGTGATATTATTTATTTTATTAATGTGTTTAATGGAGGTCACAGCTGCATGGTCTGGAGTTTCCATCGACACATATACAATAAAAGGGCCTTTGTCCGTATCAAGGTAGAACTTAGGACTTTCAAAGAAGAAAGGGTGGACATATAAATTTTGTATTGATAGAGTCGCAGTAGCAGGGTTAATTATTGGTTTTTTTAATAATTTCATTAAAAACTAACTAACCTAACTTACTTTATAATATAACTGATCTAATGACAAAAACACCACAAACACTCACAACAACCTTAATAATACAGAACTTTTATTTAAAAAACCATCTCTAACACGTGCGTTAACCAAAACGTCCCAATTGATGTTGTAAATAAAATATAAATGTGACAGTAATAAATTAAAAGTAAGTTACCAACAGTCACTAGTGGTGTAATGATCTCAAATGAATTCGAATATTGAATCGAACTTATATATTCGAGTCAATTTGTTTTTAAAATGTATGTGTTAAATTTGTAGAAACTTAATGGGTTTTGAATTATTTCTGTTTTATTATTTGCTATTTTTTTACTTTACTGTTTGTTCTTCTTGAAAATAAAATATATTTTGTTTTATATAATAAATATGGATATTAGTGGATGCTGTCGATAAACGTCACAGAGTCTGACTGTGGACTCGACGCTTGTGTATTAGCCCACTCAGAAAAGCCGAAACCACAAATAAGCAAGCATGGGTACTTAACTATACAGCCAAAAAAAATTTTATTTTTCAATTAATCTTATTTGATAAGTGTAAATTAAGTACGTAAATTTTGTCTTATTCGCATTCAGGCTTAGATCATTAATCTCACACCCTTCTTTCAGAATGGTGACTAATGCCTGCAACCTGCATTCTGATGATTCACTGAGCTATGAATGCATCATCTGCGTACAGCATGCAATTTACATTCAGGTCAAATACTTTCACTCTCATGTCACTTTGATTCACTCCTTGGAGACAGCTATCCAAATACAAATTGAACAACCAAGCTGACATAGCGCATCCTTATTTAACACCTGATTGGATGTCAAACCAAGGCGACCTACCAGCTCCTCACTCAGCCTGCTTGCTACTCGCAAGCAGGCTGAGTGATTTCTGTAAAGAGACTTTAAACACATTGTAACGGTGTAGTATCTCCCATAATTTTATTGTCACTCTGTAAAACGCCTTCTCCAAGACCACAAAATCACAGGAAACTTTTTACGTTAACGTTAACCAGGAGGTTAACGGCCAAGTTTTTTTAAATTCTAAATTATGTGTGGTAAGTAGTTCTTGAGTTTTTATCACTTGTATTCTAAAACTTTGAGAATTATATTATATTATAATTGCTTTACATTCTCAACATATTTTGGCTTTTTGATAATCCAGAGAAAATTTATTAAATAATTAACTATTAAAAGAGACTTTATTATATTTGGTTATATTTCGGTATATACTATACATATATTTTATATATAATATGTATATCTTTAGTTTGATATTAGACAATATTTATATGTTAAAAGTGCTATCCACAAGTTATATTTTTATATATGCACCTACTGCTACAAGATTTGTGGCTTAGTAATTTACTTTTTTCTATTAATATCATTGACATTATGTACTTGATAAATATTCTAACTTTTCTTTTACAATTTACTATATATAAATAATAATTTAAAACATAATACTTACTTTATAAATTGTTAATATATATGAAAAAAAATAGTAAATTTTCAAACTTCTCCATCGAAAATAGTAAACGATCACAGCTCAAAGCTCACAGCTAAAGCTGTTTGACATAAATTAAAATGTTTATTATTGTTTTTTTTATTAATTAAAGGTAATATGTTATTAAATTAATCGTAGATCAGTTCTTTAACAATGATAATTTGAGTTAAAATACTGCCTTCAACTATGACAAAACAACAAAAAAAAAACCAAATTAAAATATAGAGGATTAATAATACAAAATATTCTACAAACATGTTAATTTATAATTTTATTTGTTAAACTTTATATATTTTCATAAAAATATTGGACTACAAAAACATTCAAAAATACTGCACATTAAGGGGATAGGGAACTTTATAGGGAAGGATATAGTATAAGGGACGCATCAATATAGAACAAATAAAAAAATTTGGAAACTGTCGTCAAGGCATATAGAATGGTCCCTGACCCTGATCTTGGCCAAATGGACAGACGTACATGTGTGCTCAAAGCGCAACCGATAAATTGTTGGTATAATTCTCCGTTCAAGAAGTTTTTCAGAACAAAACAAAGGTCACCTTGGAATAGAAGTTGGATAGAAGCATAGTACTTACCTTCCAGTGACTTTGATCTTTCCTAGAGTTTACCTACTCCAAGACTCGTCCAGATGAGTAGAAGCAAAGGACAAAAAGTCCTTGGCAGAATTAGTAAAAGGTTCTTAAGTCCCACACTAATTTAGCGCGAGAGAGTGAGTGGATTTATTCTCAATTCCAGAGGTCTACAATTTAAATATATTTACCAACGGCATTGATTATTTAAATTACATTCTTTTCTTCTTTTCTTTTTTCGAATGAGCAGTATACTGTTGGCCCTACTGGCCTCTACAGCGTCACCGGGTTTTGGGAGGCCGAGCTAGAAGAGCTCTGACCTTGGCTTGGTTACCGTGGAACCTCTCGCGCCGAGGCGCGATTGAGCCACAGAAAAACTGGGACCTCGTCTCCACCGGCGGGGACGGTGTGTGTAGCGTGTACGACTGCGATTGTGTGTAGCTCTACCTACATATTTAGGCTCGTTCGCTTTGGTGATTATATCCCGGGGTCTGCGGAGATCCCATGGGCGACGTTTGGCGTATATCGCACGCCTTGACTACCAGTGGGTTCGGGTGGGAGTCGGCTTTATCGAAATAACTACTGGAGAGTTTAAAACAGTGCTCTTTAACTGAGTCTATTGTGATGTCTCTATGGAGATCATTGCTACGCATGTACCACGGCGCACCGGTGGCAATGCTTAGGAAGCGGTTTTGTAGAATTTTTGTTTTCTAAGATCAGTCTGTGCGAACACAACACTGGCGTAGGAGAAGATGGGTCTGATGCACGTTTTATAGAGGCTGACCTTATTTTTCAAAGAGAGTTTGCTTTTAGCGCAAATTAGTGAGTACAGGCGGCCTAAGACAAACGCCGCTTTGTGGCGGACATAATTTATGTGGTTAACGAAGGACAATTTGCTGTCGATAATGACTCCTAGGTATTTGGCCTGTTGGGCCTCCGGGATTATTTTGCCTAACAGGCGGACATGTGGCATATCGTCTGTTCTGCGAAGAGGAAAGTAGACACAGGTACTTTTGTCGGGGTTGACTTTAATGCGCCATTTTGTTAACCATTTACCTATTCGGTCCATGGATTTTTGGAGACGGTTGGCTATGCAGACTGAGACGTGGCCGGACGAGTAGACGGCGGTATCGTCCGCAAATAGGGCTAGGTTCGTGCCTTGGGTTTTTGAGATATCATGGGTGTACAGATTGTACAGAAGCGGGATGGGATAGGATGGAGCCTTGGGGGACTCCAGCTCTAACCGGCCGATAGGGTACCTTCGACCCTGTAACGAAAGGAGCGGTTTGATAAGTATTCTCGTATGATGTGCACGAGTCTGTCTGGTACGCTTGCCTTTAATAACTTGGAGATCAATCCATTTTACCAGACTTTATCAAAAGCTTTTGCTATATCTAAGAAGATTGCCGCCGAAGGCATCGTTTTGGCTCGGGTCAGCTGGAATTCCGTGAGGCGGTGTACCTGGTGGATGCTGGAATGCTTGGCTCTGAAGCCGAATTGTTCGGGAGGGATGATGTCTTTGGCCGCAATGGCGGCTTGAAGACGTGTGAGAAGAATTCGTTCGTATATTTTGCCCATTGTGCTGAGAAGGCTTATAGGGCGATAGCTGGATGTATATGTGCGAGGTTTATTAGGCTTGTGAATTCCTATAACAATTGCCTCTTTCCAGTGATCTGGGAATGAGCAGTCTTTTAGGAGTGTATTGAAAATAGCTACAAGCAGTGCTAATAGGTGTATGGAAAGGATTTTCAGGATTTTGTTCGAGACGTGATCGGATCCTGGGGCTTTTTTTGGCTTAAGGCCCTTTATAATGTTTTGGACTTTGTCAATGGAGGTTAGTCGGATTGGTTCGCCCACTGGTGGTAACGGTGCACATGATTCAATCCTTGTGTCCACCGTGGCAACGTGAGTTGGATCACACGGTTGTTTCGAAAGGGAGCATTGGCTTTCTAGGTTATCCGCTAGGTACTCGGCCTTTGCTAGGTCGTCTGCTGAGGCTAGTGTTCCGTCTTGACGGATTAACGGCGGCAATTCGTTTTTAAATTACTTAGTTAATTGCCAGAACGCTACCTGCGATGGAGTAAGCGCTGATAATCTATGATCCCAATTCTCTGAGGTCCTCGCACCTGGCTCGAACCTGTCTTTGGAGCCTGCAGAGTTTGCTACGGTTGGGCGGCGACGGAAATGAGTCGTGCGCCCAAGTGGCGGTGTTATTTCGTCTAATGAGCTTTCTGAGATCTCGTGGTATCTTTAAATATCCTTCGGGATTAATCGTTATATCCTTAGAACACTCGTCGAGGGAGTTTTCTAGATTGTCAATAAGTTGGTTGATTTCTGCCTCGGCTACTTCCACCGAGTCGAATCTGTCAGGTATGTCGTGTGTGGGGTCTGTGTAAATGACATTTAGTATACAATTTACGCGGTAACAGACATCGATGTTAGCAGATAAAATATCGATGTTTTAACATCGATGATGCATTAAATAAAACATCTTAACATCGATGTGAGCAGTGATACATAATCGATAGTTAGTCACGTACACGTGCTTTCAAAATTATTATTTTTACAGTCGATTTGCAAAAAATATTGCGTTAAATAATGTGTTTTTCTTTTGATTTTCAACGAACATCAATGATTTCGCTTCGATGTTGACATCGATATTTTTCTTACATCGAGCATCCCTAGACCGCGGCAAAGAAATTAATTTTTCTGCCTAATGAATTAAATAATTAAATAATAGTAATTATTATAAGATTGATGTATTTTATAATAAATTATATGCAAGCATGCATATAAATAAATATATTCAAAATAAAATATTACTTGTTAAATAAAAGAAATCGTTTTGGGTATCGATTTATTGAATCATATTTTTAAATCCTACGATGCCAAAAATACAATTCGAAAAGCAATCAATAAAAAAGAATAAAAAAAATAGTGAATTTATTTTAATGAATATTTCTTGGCACTACAGATAAATAATTTGATGACAATTAATTTCATATGACGTATTTATTATAACATTGATTATAGTTAACCTTTTTGGCGATTATCAAAAGTGTATATTTAAAGAATTGCATTTATTTAAAGAAAACAGTTTTTTTAATAAAAATAATCATTATGACAATAGTGCTCCCAGGCTCTACAATCTTAGTACAACGAAACTGAAAACTTTGACGTATAATATTATTAAATTAAGAAGTATATGGAGTATGGAGACTTTAGACCATTATAAACTTTTTTTTTATTTTGTAGCATTAAATTTGCCTAAATCCGGAAGCTGGAGTACAAAGGTCGCCTGCGAATTGAATATTTTATATTTATATATTTTACGTCAATAGATGTCGCTATAAATTGAATACGAGCAATAATATTTAATTTATTTAATAACTTTATATGTATATTTATAATGGTTAATATACAAATTATATTAACCACAAATAATTTATTGTATAGCTCATAAAAAATGTTATATATTTTAAAATTGTAAATATAGTAACATAAATTATTAAGTTTGATTTTTAAATGATTAATTTAACCAAATCACAATTTTTGTGTTTTTGCCACAATTTGTGTTAATCTAGAATAAATAGTTAATTCTAGTAAAATCCTCAAACGATTTTAAACCAAAATTTATAAAAGATAAGTATCTAGTAATTTAATTACTATATTTGTAAAAATATAAATTTTCTATAGGGAGAGGTGAAAAAACAATAACACTTCAAAACCGTTAATAATACTTTCAGAGATTTTATTACTGAGGTATTTACAATTTTAAATATCAATAGATGATAATTTTTAAATGTAAAGTCTCCGCTTAGCCTATAACTATGTGATTCTATAATATTAATAAATTACAGATGTATATTATTTTTGCATTCATTTCATTGCATATATATATATATATATATATATATATATATATAACTGTTTTGTATAGTTTATAAACTGACTAATAGATGGCGTTGATCCATATTTCCACTTTTGATGTCGAAGATTGGTCTCTAAAACCAATACGTCAAATAACGCTATCTTTTATTTAGAAACAAAAAACATTTTAAAGTCAAATTATTTATTATTATTATTTTTATTATAACTGTGTTTTAAAAAAATATTCTCTGTTATCCATCAAAAAATACGGATAGGTAGCCTTATATGTTTTCTCTCATTTTTCGATGGATATATGTTAGGCTAGCTCCTATTGCATATTATGTATAATAACTTTATGCATTACGCAGCCAAATCCAATGCATTGTTTTAGCATCCCGGCCTAGAATAAGTCGTAAGAGGCGACTAAAGTACGTGTGGTAGAGTCACGTCGCCAGCAATGGCAACACGCATGGGCAAACTCCACCGGATCATTACCACTCCCGGCATTTAAAATCGGCGTGAAGTAGTGGCTTTATGCCACTGCGTTTCGCATCAGGTAATGCCGGGCTCCGGCGCCCAACCCACCTTGTCGGCCGGAACGCACCTGTAGCTCCTCTGGTGTCGCACGGGGTCGTGGGCGGCGGTAATCACTTACCATCAGGTGACCCGAACGCTCGTTTGCCTTGTCTTTCCCATAAAAAAAATTAAAAAAAGATAAAAAGAAAATAATTTACAAAAGAATTATTTCCTAGAATGCGTATCGAACGCACAACCATCGCGTTTACATTCACACACTGTTCCACTGCGACATGTTGTAATAAATAATAAGCTATTTATAAATAATGACGTAAACGCCAAGCCTCTTCAGTCAACACACCTCCCGCATTGAGTAAATAAAGCGCTGCATCGCTTTAAAAGTTTAAAAGAATTTTACAATGTATATATGTATATCTATCTATAAATATAATAAAAATGTAAATGATCGCCATTTATACATGTAATCCAAAACAATGATTTTAATAATTTAACATGCTTATATAAGGTTGAGATATAACTTAGTAAATATGTAACAAAAACTATAAGAATCTAAATTATAAGCACTTTATTAACTTTTTTTTTAAAAATAAATTTGAATAAGTGACAATACAACATTTCTGTATCATCAAGCTGGTCTGATGATGGAACTGCAAGACGGCTAATTGAACCTTGGACTGCCTCCTAGTAAATATATGAAGTTTGTGCTCATTACATTCGTCTATTCATTAATGTATTCTGTTGAAAATAGTTTGTTTTTAGTTTTTTTAAACCACTATTAGTGGTTTAAATTTATGTAAAATTTGGTCTGTTTGTCGAAATTTCTTTAAAGTAAATGTTTTATTGAAGTTTTTAAGAATTATATTTCATTTACTTTCATTATAGATGAAGGGTGTACAGCTGATATTAATTAAAATCAGGTCGTCGGTTCAATATACGTCTGGTGAATATTTAATTTGATTATACAAGTGTTTTAACGCGTACTAATAATAATTAGGTATTTACTAAATAAGTACACCAACAAATACTTATTTTTTAAGCAGAGAGAACCTAGTGTTAGGGCACACCGTTCATGATGCATCGCCGATTTTTTAATTTTTGCTTTTTGAGCGGCGGAACTCAACGGCGCGCTATGCTTTTGGCTTGTTACGAGCGAGGAAATTAAAATATTAAATAATTCCTTGCCTCGAGTGAAAATCGAACCCACGACCATCACGCTTACAGTCAGGCTTTCTCTCGTTTACATATTTTATTGTATTTTTTTATGTTGTATCCCGCATATAGAAGTGGTGTTAAGACACGACGGCCTCGAAAAAAAAAGGTATACTAGCGACCCGCTGGCTGCTTGAACTACATAATTATTTATTTACTTATCTGAATTACTTCCGTGTTCTAATAATAATATAATTTAAGGACAATATCAATATATACGAGTATACGAGTATCTATAATTTTAGTTTTACTAAAATTTGAGCCGAATCAATAAAGCAGATGTTATTATATAGTATATAGTAACAATTTAGTCGAACAAAATATTTTATATTGATATCACTTTTTTATATATGAACCGATTAAAATAAAACAAGCATTAAATATTAAGGGAAGTTTACCACAGTGTGTACAAGTATGCAACAGTGAAAACTGCAATCGATTAAGTCGTTTGTGAGATTAGCATGAACACAAACTGAACAAAAATTAAAAAAATCATACCTTTAGGTTATGTTTATAATTATATTACATTTATAAATGCCGCCAATAATAAATTTTCTGGTATATTTTCCATGTAGATAGCGATTAGATAAAGTTTTTATGTGTTAAAAAATAATTATAAATTGGAACGATAAATAAATATTTAATGCCATTGTGTTATTAAATATCATTTAATTAAACAATATTAATATTAAAAATTTACCGTTTTTTTTAAATTTTTATTTAAACATGAATTTTATTTATATTGTACTGTAACTTTTTTTTTTTTTTTTAGGTTAACACTGTATCCCACACAGCAGGGCAGGCAGAGAGAACCTGGGAAGCCAGTGTTAAGTTTGCTTAGTTACCAGAGAGAGAAAGTGAAAAAAAATATTTCAATCTACCAAGTGGGAATTGAACCTTTGCATTTACAGTCAATCTCTTGTGCCCTAACCAACAGGAACGGAGTGTCTTAACGCTAGGTTCCCAGGTCCTGTCTGCCTGCAGGATACAGCGTGAAGCAGAAAAAAAAATAAGATTATTAATTTTTTTTCAGAAACGGTACCTTTTAAAGATTTAAGCGCTTAATGCTGTTGATATTTATTTCTTTTTTGAAGTAAATTCGACATTATTATACAGAAAATAAAGCTTAAAATAAAATAAAAGGGATGGGAATGTGCGCAACACAAAAACAATCAACCGGTTGCAGTGACGTCAGAGGCATGTCGTGTTGAGTATTATATAGTCTGTAGTATATTGTATATATGTATAATATAAGTAGCGAGTATTCTGCTGGCTGTATTCTAGTATGATCTTTAGCTTGCAGAAAATAGTTTAGTACTTTTTTTTATAATAAATAAAGTGAATCCAGTCGTGGCGCAGAGGCACCAGTGTGTAGCGGAACTAAACCACAC
>DWLH01002230.1:0-11152 GCA_018249795.1 Heliconius telesiphe telesiphe | reverse complement strand
TCTAACGATACCTCAATTAAGTAAATCCGTTCAGCGGTTCTGGAGATATGAGGTAATAAAGAATATTACATACATACAAGATACGCGCGAAAAACATAACCCTTCCTTAGCAGTCGGGAAAAATAAAGAATAATGAAAAAAAATAATAAACACAATTAAAGAATATTAACAGAAATCGTTAAATTTTATACATATTTTATTAACTCTAAATCTAAAATTTAAGTAGAAGTAGCTTATTTTTGTACTGTCCTATGTGCGAAAACAGTAATAATATTTATACAGTAAAAATATTCGTAATTAAACTATAATATATTAATTTTTATTGCAATTTTTAATGAAATAAGTACATACTTAAAGTTTTTAATAATAAAACGTGCTTATAATTTAAGTGTAGCTACACAAAAATCGATCGCAAAAAAAGTTTATAAAAATAGGGTCATTGATCGAGCGATTAATTTTTAATGTTTAAACCAGCTATGACTGTAATTTACGTAGTACCTAAATTTTGTTCTTGAATTTTTAAATCTTTTGAATTTTCTTGTTATATCACTTCCATGGCATTCAGTTTCATTGTAATGGAAACGTTATAAATAACGTTTTCATTACAAAACTTTAAGTATGTACTTATTTCATTAAAAATTGCAATAAAAATTAATATATTATAGTTTAATTACGAATATTTTTCAAATAAATAAATTAGCTAATAACACACCAAATCTCCACGTAAAATATAAAATTTTTTGAAGGTTTTTTCTTAAAATATATTTTTGTATACACTAAATCATTAAACTTGTCTAGACTACTTGTTTATTATTTAGTTAAGTATTTAATATGATATTCATCTTCTTAAAATAATTTACTATTAATGAGTAAGCACAAGGAAATTTTAATTTGTGCGTTTTGGAGACCTGCCGACTATAATAATAAATGTAAAATTATTTGTAATAAATCTGTAATTTTTACTGTATAATATATATTTAGTAAATTGTCGTTTTTCAATTAATGTAATCATATATTAAGTGAAATTTAACATAAAAACGGCATTTTTTAACTGTTCGAACAGTTATAATTTAACTTTAAGCTCAATTAGATGGCACTGTGCATAAAGCCTCATTTTCTGAATCGCGCTGATAATATTTTTGGTTAAAGAATGATATTCGAAACGTCTTGGTTATATGACTGTTGATGAAAATATATATTTTTAAAAAACTATTGTTCATAGTACAGACAATAAAGTAAACAAAATTGAATTGTTAGTGAAGATTACCTTCATAAATCATAACAGTCAAGTTTAAGTCGTAATTAATTCAACAGAGAGATTAAGAACGATTCAATCCTAAAGAAATATCAAGTAAATACATAGATTTTTCGGTTCGTTCGTTTGAAATCTATATATATAAAAGGACATGTACCTGATTCACTGAAGACGCATGCACAGTCGTAACCGCTGATGGTAGAAACGTGAAATTTGGACAGATGTTTGTTTTCATCATCTGGACATCCACTAAGAAGGGATTTTGAAAAAAATTAACCCTTTGGATGAAATAGGGGTTGAAAGTTTGTATGGTTTTTTTTTTTAAATCGGCACTTTGAAATTCAGACTCTTTAAAATATTTCATTGAACACGTGTTTCATGGTTTTTAAGAATTCACCCCCTAAGAGTTCAAATAAGGGGTTGAAAGTTTATATGGAAAAATCTTTAAATCGCCACCGATTTTTATAAAAATTTAAATCCAGACTGTTAATATATTTTATTGAACACGTTTTTCGTGGTTTTTTTAGAATTCACCCCTAAGGGTGCAAATAAGCGAACTTACTAGCGGGCGAAGCCGCGCGCGCCCGCTTGTAAATCTATATAAAAATACCTAAAAACATCCTTTCTACGTGTACTCTGTAATAACTACATATTTACCATTTGTACATTTAGCTAATAATATATGTAACTAATTTAAAAACTGCCCAGGATTTAATATGCGATCATTTTACAAAGAATATTATAAATCCTCCCAAATCAATAATTTAACATTCACTTAAGGCCGTTTTTGAAGGAGTAAAATTAAATTATTCACGGCCATCACCACATTTAATAGAGGTTTAAATTTACGATAAGACGTACATAACATAAATTAAAAGAACGTAATGTTACAAGAAATATACACTTATAATAAATCATTAGCTTTATGTGTCAATTAAAATACAATAAAAAAACAAAAAAGAAATTACGGTAATGTAGTAAAAAAGACATATTTGAAGATTACAGTTTAAAGTAATAAAAAATCATATTAGGCATCATTATAGTTGTCAGTCAATTCTGTTTATTAAATAAATAATCATATAGTTTAAGCGAGCGAAGCCGCGGGCGGGCCGCTAGTCTATACTAATATTATAAAGATCCTTAGGGTCGCTGGGTGCTGGTGTGGGTGGTGCGGATGCTGGTGTGGGGGAAGGCGCAGCTGGCGCGCTGTTACGTTTTACGGCTATTTTGACAGCTTTTCTGGCCAAAAGTTAAGTAAGGTCCTGGTGGCTTCTGTCTCTAAGATGGGGTAGAGCGATTGCTTGTTCAGGTTTATGTTATCGCGTATCCGCCTTCGTACATACGAGATTGGTACTTCGTCGTAGTCCGGGGCCGTCTTCTTTGTTGTTGCCGCTTTCTTCGCCAGTTTATCCGCCATTTCGTTACCCGGTGTTCCTACGTGGGCCCTGAGCCAGAAGAACCGTGCTACTCTGCCCTCGTTTTGGTATCGATGGGGATCTGAGTAGATCTAAGGACGATCTTGAGTCACTTAAGATGTTGATAGCGCTTGTTTTCGACTTTCTCGTCAGCTCTATTGTCCTGAAGAGAGCATACATTTCCGACTGGAAGACAGTGTTGTGCGGCTTTAGGCGAAATGTGGAGTACCTCTTCTCCCTTCTCTGGTCCCTCATGGCTAGGGCCGCTTCTATTTTGCCCTCGATCTTACTGCCGTCGGTAAAGATTTGGGGGACCGGCTATCTGGTGTTCGTCGAGGGTCTCCTAGTCGAGGTTTTCCAACCGCGTATACTTAGTTGTTACGAGTAGTAATGGGTGCGAGTTCTATAATGGCCTTACCCTGCGTTCTATTTCACGTCCTGGCGGAAGGAGGTCCACGCAGTGTCTTTTTTCGATCTTAAAGAAATTGGAGGCTTCACGGATACGAAGGTCGAAGGGGAGTAGACCCGAAAGGGCGAATGTCGACGACACGGAAACCGTCATGTGTGCCTTGCAGACTTTTTGGGTGTATCCTCTTTGCAATGAGTCTAGCCGATTTTTTTATCATCAGCTTCTCAGTTACAAAGGACCACGCACTTGCTGCATACAGGACTAGAGACTAGAGACTAGATGATTCTAACAATCTCGCTGTTAAGACTCCATGTTTCCCTTACCATGCACGCTTGTTGTTTATAAATGTTTGCCGCTTTTTTACAGATTGCAAAAAAGCAACAGACATTTTGCAGCAGCGGCATTTTGTGCAGAAGTGAGTCCAAGATGAGGTCAAAAGGTTGGGCCGCCGATTGATCCTTGGACGCAACCTTTCGTGGCACCCTTCTCGCTAGTTGCTCTGCCGTAGTTGACAACGATTCTTTTATCCTCTTGGTATGGAGCCACCACTGCGTAAAGGTTTTTTGGGCAATGTTTCCGCACCAGTTGGTTTTTAGGGGCAGGCCACCATGCATTGTCGAAGGCGCCCTCTATGTTTATGGAGACGAGCAAAAGGATCTTTATAATATTAGTATAGAAAACATTTGTATTTTATATGTATGTCTGTATTGTTTTCACACAAAACTAACGGACTGATTTCAATTTTTTTACACCATTAGAAAGCTGCATTTTCATTAAGCAACATAGACGTGAAGCTAAACATAAAGTTATTAAATAAAAAACTTAAAAAATAACACAAAAAAATAATTTAAAAACGACTGATATGGCTAATATGATATGGCTAAAGACAGTAAACAAAAAAATCTTACTGTTAGTTTTCCACATTTTTTTCAAAATAGCAAGATCGACCATATGTAATACTGCGCACACTATGACGGCAGCGAGCGCCGCGCGCGGGATGAAGAAGAAGAACGGGGTTAGCAGTACCAGCGTCAGGAGTACTATTATACCTGTTAAATTAAACTTATTTTAGCTTAAATCATAAAAATTTAGCTGTTTATAATTTTTTATCATATTCTTAATTATTTTTATTAATTTATCTACATTTTTATTTAATTTTAATACTTAACTTAAATTCACGCTTTATCCCTAGTGGAGTAGTCAGGGAGAACGGAGCGCCAAACCCTACGGTCTCTACATACCTCCTTCGCCTCGTCCACTATCATCAACCTCTTCATACATGGCCTCGGGGGTTCTAATGCTTTTTACGTGAGCTTCCTCCAGTATCTTTGATACTGTTTTCGAAGGTCAATTGACGTCTCCCACTACCTCTCTTACCACTTACTTTTCCATTATAAATCTTTTTTGCTATTCTTTCATCACTCATTCGTTCGACGTGCCCAAACCAGCTGAGCACGTTCTTCTTCATTCTCACCATTCTGCCATTCTGTGTATCTCTTCATTGTGGATTTGATCAGCTAAGCTGACTCTGCATATCCTATGAAGAGATCGCATCTCCACGGCATTAATCTTTCTTTCATTTTTCTTCTGTAATACCCACGTTTCGCTGCCGTTTAACAACGTCGGTACCAACACTGCATTGTGTACGGCCAAACGCGCAGCTGTGCTGATGTTTCGCCGTCTCATCAATGCAGCTAAGGCTCCGTTAACCCTGTTGCAAGCAATACGCCTTTCCACATCCATCTCGTATCTGCCATCTCTACTGAACATAGTTCATAATATCTAACCATTTACACTGATCTTGCATTCCGTCCTTTCTTCATCTCTTTCAAAAATCAGAACCTTTGTCTTATTCGCATTCAGGCTTAAACCATTATTTTCACACCCTTCTTTCAGAGTGGTGACCAATGCCTGCAACTCGCATTCTGATGATGCAATGAGCACTGCATCATGTACGTGCAGTAGACAAATCACATTCAAGTCACCTACTTTTATTCCCACATCACTTTGCTTCACTCCTTGGTGACAGCTATCCAAATACAAATTGAACAACCAAGCTGACATGGCGCAAACTTGTTTAACACCTGATTGAGTGTCAAACCAAGGCGACATGCCAGCTCCTACTTGCAAGCAGGCTGAGTGATCTCTGTAAAGAGACTTTACAACTTGCAACAAGGGTCCATTCACATTGTACCGGAGTAGTATCTCCCATAATTTCGCTCTTACAACTTTGTCAAAAGCCTTTTCCAATTCCACAAAAGCACAGAAAACTTTTTGGTTACCGGCCAAAATTTTTTCCGTGATCATGCGGACGGAAAAGATCTGATCTATACACCCTCTTCCAGATCTAAAGCCCCCTTGGGCCTCCCACTACAGACTTTCAAATCTCTCTTGCATTCTTCTCGCTAATATTTTAGCATAAACTTTACTACCCAATCTAATCAAACTGATAGCCATATGGCTGATGGCCACAAAAGATGACTGCACCTCGCACATCATCTGGGACCTCCCCTGATTTCCAGCATAAATTGCACAAAAACAAAAACAAGTCCAAGATGCGTAGCCCATCATATTTGATCATCTCGGCAGTAACTACAGCTGCTCCCGCTGCCTTACCACATTTCAGACTTCGTATGCAACTTCTTTTATACTGATTTCGCCATCAGCTATATCAACACTTAGCGTTTCGCTGTTATTTGAGACTGAGGCGTCATCACATTCATACATCTTGTAAAATTCCGCCCATCGGTGCAAAACATGTGGTTATTTAATATTATTTTAATAATTTATTTAAATAATAAATAACATAAGATAGATAAACTAACAATAAAACCTCGTATTATTTAGCCCTTAAAAACATATATGTCGGTTAGTTTTAAAATAATTAGTTATTGTGAATTGTATCTTGCCAATTATTTACAGTTAAGTTTGCAGCGACATTAGTAAGTATTATTAAGGTAGCTTGGATCCTTGCAATGATTTCATAGGGCACAAGTTTAACAGGTGAATTTAAATACAATAACGTACTACAACATATACGACATGTAAGAAGTATAATTCATTGTAATTACATTCTCTTGCCAGAAAACCGACGTTTTAGTGCAGTTTCTTACTAAGATACAGTACGGTCGCCGAAATGTCCCAGCACTGATGTATTTTTTTTGAACACAGTTCACTCGAGAAAAAAATAATGAAATGTAAAAAACCTAAAATCAAATCTGCTCAGCCATCTACAGCTTACTTCCCGGTCACTGCTCGCTAACCGTACTGTGAGACGAAGTTTACATGCTTATTCTGGTGTCAGTTCAGTCCACGATTCTTGTCAGAATAATAGGAAACTGGGATAGGATGATGGTTATTTAAATATTGTTATTTAGACAGCAATGGGGTCGCACTCCGTATTGCCGGCTGCGCCGTCCTTTCTCACCCATTAGCCCCGGACCAAGAATTTATTTGTACTGTAGAAATTTTATCTATTCTGTGGGATAATTTTAATCTCCAATATGTTAATAAATATAAAAAAAACGAGGTGCTGCAATTTTTTTTGTAATTTTGAAGAAAATCGAGCCCGAGCTAATAGCCCGAGTATGTTCGCGCACGTATTCTCCGTAAAAAGGCAAGCTCTCTTTTAAAGCGAGTCCGCGGCAGCCGCAACACAGTATCTTGAAGGCTATCGCCGACAGCTGGCATATGTGTGACATTACCAAGTCACTATTAGTTATTAAGTACTAACACTAGATATTAAGCTTTATTGTATTTTACTAACATTTTTGGATCATTGGTTGTCCGATTAATAAACATTTTTATTTTTATTTTTAATATAGAAGACGTGAAAATAAATAGTATCCTATGATCTAATTCTTTTTTTATTGAAATGCGAACGTATGCGTGTTAACAGAAGCATTTGGTTGGACTGAACGTCAGTCTGACGTACCGTCAGTCTATCAGTCAGCCAACAGTCTGTTCATGAACAAGGTCATAGATTGAACTGACGTCTGAATGAGCGTGTAAACTCCATCTAAGTAATATTACCTGTATAAAAGCCGGCAGCGGGCGTGATCACACCAGAAGCATCGCTTACAGCGCTGCGAGTAAATGAACCGTTTACAGGAAAGGAGCGGAAAAAAGCGCCAATCATGTTGCAAGCGCCCAATGCAATGATCTCTTGAGTGGCGTCCAACGTTTTGCCTTTCGCTGAAATATCGAATCACCTCTGTTAACAGAAGGTCAACATATTTAACATTTATTTAGTTTACTAGTGGCACCTACGCGGTTTCGTTCGCTTCTTTTAATAGCATTGAATAAAAGTTGCAGAAGAAAGAAATTAAAAGATGTGAAAAAGCAAGGGTGGATGAATATATTCTGGTCGCAATAATATAATTGACAGAAATATAAAAACACCTTATAAAATTACATATGTTTTAAATTACAAATAACATGTTTGCTCTTTAAAAATAATAGGCGTTGTTAATTATGTTTTATAAGAAACTAAAATAAAGTTATCTACTTAAATTAAACTAAAAAAATCATTCATCATTTTTTCTTAAACAATCATATATATTATTTAGAAAAAATAGTTAGCTATTTCATTTCGGTTATTTATATTGTTGTTATATACTTAATTTGTACCTCTTTTAAGGTTATTATTTTTAGGATTTAAACACAAATGGAGCATAGTTTACAGATTTGAACTAGTACTACCTGTAGACACTAGCTGCCTCATTTCATAATTTTAGACCAATCGGAAATACCTTATTTATTCCCTTGCACTCTTGTTGATTCCCTTTGCAGTGTCGAAATAATCGTTTTTTGCGATAGAAAAGAAACAGAAACTGCCATATCTTTTTTTTCTATTTTTTAAATGTACAAATACGTCTTTTTCAGGTGATCGTGGGGCTGTAGATCTAAGTATACGGTTTGAATTTCAACTCGATATCTCCAAGCGTTCCTGAGATAAAGGCTCTTGACAGATAGACGGGCGGACGGACAACAAAGTGATCTTATTAGGGTTATAAGGGATTTTTCCTTAAAAGGTACGGAACTCTAAAAACATATAATTTTTTCTATTTTTCAATATATTCCTCCATAGATTTAATACATTTTTTACATCGTGATATTAAATTATCAATTTTCTGTAAAAAAAACTACTTTTGTCATTGCCTGAAAAATTCACATTTATCGCTTACCGCTGTTAGCTCTTCATCATCGAAAACCCATAAGGATTTTTTTTTATTTGGTAACAAATGGACTATAGGTTGGGTGATTAATCTCTTCAAAGCCACAATCGCGAACTGGAAATAGGCTCTGTGTGAACTGGGGCTCTGTCTTGGAGAAGCAACACACCTGCGGCCAATTTACCCCGTCTTTTCTGTTTAATTGCTTCCTATAAATTGAGCAAAGTAGGATTTTGCGTTATGGTCTCATCTTTATTTTTATATTTAGTCAGCAAATTCCTTTTGTACTCCAAAACACTGTGGCTATATTTTTCAGCAGATGTTTCTTAAAATTTCTTTGGAGGGTCTGTGCCCATCTTGTGCCATTGCATATGCTCCTGTTTACTTCTAGAACCACAGTGATGAGCCCACGTTTCATGTTCAGTAACAATTCTTTCGAAAACTCTGGAAGGTTATTTACCAAAGAGCTCCAAAAACTTCCTACAACATATTACTAGCACTTTTTTCTGTGGTGTACTTCCGGTTAACCTAGAATTATGAAATTTGGCAGCTAGCATCTACAGTTAGTACCGGTCCAGGACAAAATCAAAAAATTACACATTTGTGGTGAAATGGTAATAAATAATAGCCTTAAATAGCAAAAAATGAGTATTTCGACACTATAAAGAGAATTAAAATTAATAAGGTACCTACAGTTAACCTAGAATTATGAAATTCGGCAGCTAGCATCTATAGTACTAGATTAGGCAAAATCAGAAAACTATACATTTATGGTTAAATTCTATAAAATAGCGTGAAAAAGGGGAGAAAATTTGGTATTAAAGCCAAAGCCCTTTCATCTGATACCTCACTTGAACGCTAGTTAAAGTGAGGTATCAGATGAAAGGGCTCTGACTTTTTGCCTAAAAGAAGTTCCGCCAATCAACACGAAATGCCTCGAAAAATTCGGCGGAAAGTGGGGAAGAGAGTGTTTTAACATGACATTTTGTAATATTGGTAACAAATGGACTATAGGTTGGGTGGTTAATCTCTTCAAAGCCACAATCGCGAACTGGAAATAGGCTCCGGGTTGAGGCCAGTAGTGGCGCAGTGGCACAAAGTGTGACTGTAAAACCGACTGGTTGTGGGTTCGATCCCCACTCGAGGAGATGAAATATTTACTTAGATGTATATTTCCATTTCTTCGCTCTGGTGTCGAGGCAAAGCGCGGCGGCCAAAATTCGGCAGAAAGTGGGGAACGGAGTGTCTTAACACTAGGTTCCCTCTGCCTACCCTGCTGTGTGCGGGATACAGCGTGAAGCTAATAAAAAAAAAATTGGTATATGACAAACGCGGCGTTGACTTCCGCCACTCAATAACTGTCTTGAAAATTGTGTAGTAGGTGGGGAACTGAATGTCTTAACAATTAAGCAAAAAAATGTATACTTACAGAAAGCTTTAGCAATAGCAACATTCGATATGACACCGACCAACGGCACTACAATGAGACCGGAGCCGAGGTGCCGGAACATTTCTAGCGCGTTTACAGTTGTATTGCCGCGGAGAGAGCTAAATGGCGGAAGCCCAGGCTTAGGAATTCCTGGGGTTATGCGACCTGGAATTGAATAAATGTAGTGGATAAATGTAAAAAAAACCGGACAAGCGTGAGTCGGGCTCGCCCACCCAGGGTTCCATACACAGTACGAGATAAAGGCTTTTGACAGAAAGACGGACAACAAAGTGGTCTTATAAGGATTCCTTTTTTCTTTAAAAGGTACGGAACCCAAAAAAATATCAGACAAACGCGAGTCAGGCCGCCCACTGAGGGTTTCGTACAAAAATTGGAGGTCTCGAGCTTTTTCTGAAATTCAGGCTTAGCTTAGCCAGAGCCCTTTCATCTGGTAGCTCACTTGAACTAGCGATTTTAATAGCAAATAATGCCCCCTTTTGATTCTATTACTTTTTTAGGACTTAACCACAAATGTATAGTTTTTAGATTGTTTCCTGAACTAGTACTACTTGTAGATGCTAGCTGTCAATTTTCATAATTCTAGGTCAACCGGAGGTGTAGCATTAGCTTGACATGGACTTCAAAATTATTAAATCTTTTATAATAAAATAAATAAAATAATTAATAATTATAAATTATAAAACAAAAATAATAAATAATAATTAAATAATTATTAATATTTTTTATTATAAAATCTTTCTTTCTTCTTTTCTTTTAAAATCTTTCATCATTTGTGGTGAAATCCTAAAAAATAACAGCCTCAAATACCAAAAAACGAGTACTTCGACACTATAAAGGAAATGAAAAATAGTTTTGGCAGCTAGCATCTACAGGTAGTATTGGTTCAGGAAAACTATAAATTTGTGGTTAAACCCTAAAAAATAATAGCCATAAAAGGAGGGTAAAAATTTTGTATTAAAGCCTAAAATTAGCCTGAATTTCAGAAAAACCTCCAGTTAGTACGGAACCCTCGGTGGACGAGCCCGACTCACGCTTGTCCGGTTTTGTTAAATATTTTTATTTAACAAAATCACATTACGAGTACAAAATAAAACTCTTCCCATTTTTTGTACTCGGTTGAAAATAAGTATATCCTCTTTTTTGAAGTTGAAAAGAAATGCAACGATGAGGAACCTCACTTCTGACACCAATTTTAACAATGTTATTCCTATATTTTTGACCAAAAAAAAACGAACTTGTTCAATACTTATTTAGAAAACGTATAAAAATTTGAACGTAGCGGGACTCGAACCCGCGCCTCCTGGAAACCGACCAGGCGCTCCGACCACTAAGCCATACGTTCTCATCAAGCTACGTCGAAATTTTTATACGCTTGTTACAACTTATTTATGTTGTTAGTACCTCTGTAGGGAGATTTTTACAAATTTCCGCTACCCAAAGATAATTACT
>DWLH01002229.1:0-11152 GCA_018249795.1 Heliconius telesiphe telesiphe | reverse complement strand
AAGTCCAATAGTTTTGTTTAGTTTCTCTAAAGTATTATAATACTTAATCATTTTAGCAATAAAATAGTTTTACACATTAACTAATTAAAATGATTTGCAAAATAAACAGGCATTAAGATATTTACATATTAGGGGATATCCTGGGAAGATGTAATTAGTTGAAGAATAGGTTTATTTGTTTATTCTCTAACACTCACGAAGCAAAGCTACTGTACTACAAAACTAAGAAATCAAATTGATATGACAAAGATTTTTATTTTTATAAATCTATATGAATAATTTTCTGTCTTTCCTTATTTTATATGTTAAAATATATTCTATTTCCATAGTTCGTAATAAACAAGACAAGTTATATGAGTATATTTATAATAACAAACCCGAACGCCCAAGGAATCGATGGTTGTATGTCGTGATGCAGGACATGAGAGCCAATGGCCTGACCACCGACGATGCCGAAGATGTCAAAGTGGACTAGATTGAGTCTGAAGGCAGATTTTTATTGCCAGCAATAAAAGTCGAGACTAAAACCATGTAGAAGTAAAAGAGATTTATAATAATAAATTAGATTTATTAACACTTAATAACTATATGTTTATACTGTCACACTGTATCCTGCTCACAGCAGCAGCATGTTAAGACACTTCGCCCCATTTCCCCCCAAATTCTGGAGACTCGACAACTCAACGCCGCGCTGTGCCTCGTCACCAGAGCGAAGAAATAGAAAATATTAAATAGTACATGAGTGGGAATCCAACCCACAACCGGTCATTCAAAAAATTGAAAAAGAAATTGTTAAAACACGATTTACATTATTTAGGTGTGGCTCGAGATTTACGAGCCATAAGTCCGCTTTTAGGCATGCTCCTCGCACCTTATCATTCCGCTGCGGGCACTGCGCGAAGGGAATGTAAATATTTACATTTTACATATGTGATACCAGCTGCAAGATACTTCGTGTAATCAAAATTTTTAAAGCATTCGGTTTTACATGCGGAAATATTTAGCTTTCACGTACAGACGTCCCTCTGTCCTCGTTACACTGGTTTCCTGAAATATGTTTCATGCTAAATAACATGTTGGTAGGAATTAGATATATAAATTTTTAGCATATTTTATAATAAAACTAAATAATTTTTTTAATTTAGAAGCCAGCCGTGGCACGGGAGTATAAAGAGTAAACGCGATAGTTTGTGGGTTCCATTCCTACTCGAGGAAATGAAAATTATTTCGTCGCTCTGGTGTCGAGTCAAAGCGCGGCGTTGAGTTCCGCCGCTCAAGATGCAATGCCTCTAGCGGCGCAATATGGAGTACAGAATGTCTTAACACTAAGTTCCTTCTGCCTACTAGTTAATATTGTAATATAGCTACAGTATTTATTGAAACATTAAATGATGTTTAAGTATATTTGTCCATTTTAAACTAATTTGAGGTCATCATGGCGCAATAGCACAACATGTAAGCGCGATGGTTGTGGGTTCGGTTCCCTTTCAGGGGACTGAATTATTATTAATTTTTCATATATTCACACTGCTAAAAAAGCAAAGCGCGGCGTTGAGTTCCACCCACTCAACAACACGCAATGCCTCGAATATTCGGCGGAAAGTGGAAAACGGAATGTCTTAACATTAAATTTTCTGTTCTTACCCTGCCACATACGGGATACGGCGGGAAGATAAAAAACTAAATAATTTTTCTTATTAGTGAGTCAGTAGAACAATTATATCTGCGTATGTTTATATAAGTTGTTTATTTTTCATTAAATTTACAGTATGTAATTTACAGTATTCCCAAAATATATTAAAAGATCGAACAATTGACATTCTTAACCTTAATAAATTACCATTGATTTAAAAGTTAAATTATAACAAAGACTCATCGATTATATTTCTTATCGTCGTCGTCGTCGTTTAAGGAAAATGGTGTCGCCTACATGTTTAATTAATCAAATTTACTTCTTAAAAAATCTAATTTCTTCTCATTGTTGATATTGAATAAATGAATTAATTGATATTTACGAATGGGAAAATAGATATAATATAATAATAAAGATAATGTCAATTACTTTCCAGTTTTTATTAAACAGATATGATACAAAAAATATTCTATTAAGGATTTTTTTCTTTTCTATATCCCAAGCCTGATTATTTTTTGTAAGATAGAGCTCGCGGGAGGTAGCGCCAGTGAGTCGTTTCCCGCTGTGCTACGACGATGATGTAATAATACTGAGAAAGCTTAACATAAATGTACTTTGTTTTTTATTTATTCTTCCAAATAAATGTATGTTTTTTTTAAGTTTCAGCTCCAGAAGTTGGCGGGAAGTAGGGAATTGAGTGTCTTAATTACTAGGTTCCCTCTTTCCGTCCATTCTTATTAAGACACTTTCGTTCCTCACTTTCCCCTGAATTCTGGAGGCGTACTTAATAACTAATTTCTGGTTATCTAATTTATTGTTTCATTATTTGTTTTCATTATAGTATTTCATAACTTTTTATTTAGATACTAATATATATTTAACTAGCGGCCCGCCCGCGGCTTCGCCCGCTTCAACTACATGATTATTGATTTAATAAACAGAATTGATTGACAACTATAATGACTTCTAATATGATTTTTTATTACTTTATCGTAATTTCTATAAGGACTTTTGATTGTTTTGAATTAAAAAATACGACCAATGTTGATATTTGATATTTATAAAATATACATAAAGCTAATTATTTATTATACGTATATTTTTTTGTCATATTACGTTCTTTTTACCTATGTTATGTACGTCTATTGAATAATTTAATTTACTGCTTTAGAAACAGCCTTAAATGTCAAATTATTGATTCATAATATTCTTTGTAAAATAACTGTAATGATTGCATATTAACTCTTGTACAGTTTTTAAATTAGTTACATACTTATATTATTAGCCAAAAAAAGTCAAAAGCCAAATTGGTAAATATGTAGTTATTACAGAGTGCATGTAGAAAGGATGTTTTAGGCATTTTTATATAGATTTATTTCAAACGAACGAATGAATCAAAAAATCGATGAACTTACTTGATATTTCTTTGCAGATAAAATCGTTCTTTATCTCTGTGCTGAATTAATTACGACTTAAACTTAACTGTTATGATTTATGAAGGTAATCTCCACAAACAATTCAATTTTGTTTACTTTTTTTATTTTTTTATAAAATATGGTATAGTAGTGCTTCAAAAATATATATTTTTATCAATAGTCAAATAACCAAGATTTTTCAAATGTCATTCTTTAGCCAAGAATTCAAACTAATGCCTTGAGTTCATTCAAATGACGATAACTTTTTTTTTAATAAAATGATTTTGATGAAATAAACTTTAATTGTTAAGTTGAGTTAACACAAAGCAATTGGTGAAACTTTTAAGTAAATCGGTTTAGTACTTTCGGAGATTAGCTTGACCATACAAATAGAGAGACAGACAGACAAGAAATTGAAAAAATATTTTTTGTTTTCTTTTATTCTTTTTAAGTGTCCCTCGAAAACAAACAAGTACATGTCTGTAATTTAGTAATTTTGACTGAAGTGGATCAGTCAAAATTACTAAATTACAGACATGTACTTGTTTTTTAATACATTACATGTATTTTTAAGGTCTTATTATATATAGAGATTAGATATTTTTTATTTAAATATGAAAATAAATATTGTATTATATTGTGTGGTAATATTAGTAGAAATCCGCATTTTGTTTAGCATACCGGCTGATCAAATAAATATTTTTTATAATACGTGAAAATTCTCAAGAATAGGAGATTAGCAATAGAAAACAGAACGCTTAGTTTCATTAAAGTTATATTTTATACTTCTGTTCAATAACTCAGGATATCTATACATATTTTAAAATAGTAACTGATCGCTGTCTGTACATGGAAGATATATGAATTATTTAACCGGATCAATCGCGTATATTTAGTACTAGCGGCCCCCGTGCAGTTACGCCCGAATTTCGAATGTTTATTTAAGTGTATTTAAGAAAAAACCGGGCGAACTAGAGTCTGACTCGCTCACCAAGGGTTCTGTACCAATTTCAGTATTGTGATTGGGAAATCAAAGCCCAGTATTTTTAAGAAGTTACATGCTCCATGTTTTGAAAGTCAAACAATTTACCACGGAATAGTCTTTAGCGAGGATTTGGGGTTTATAAAACCTATTTTTGTTTATGTTTATCCACAGTATGCTCACACACACCTGACTTCAATGCATACCCACCCATTCTTGATATCGCATATGTGTTCCTTCACCCCAACACCGATGCTTCTTCTTGTTTGACCGATGTACAATCTAGCCACGTATAACATAACCCATAGTCACAAGCTAGTTTGTATAAGTAAATAGTAATGCCAATTTTTATATTTTCTATTCAGTTTTGGTGACATAATTCATATCATAATTATATTGATGCAATGCCTCCAGAATTCGGCGGGAGTGGGGAACGGAGTGTCTTAACACTAGGTTCCCTCTGCCTGTTCTGCTATACGCGGGATACAGCGTTAAGCTGTATTATCAATGACAAAAAAAAACATTAATTAAATAGCCTTAAGCAAAATAAAATATTTACATTTTACTTAACCAAAGACAAATTATATTTTTTTACGCAACGAGTTCAATAAACTCGACACTTCATCAAGATCCATCAAAGTCTATTTATTTTCAACGACTTTATATTCTCATATTTCAGTATCAATTATTTTTAAGGTAAGATTTATATAACAGATTAGTTTAGTCTGTGGTTCCACTCTGCTAATATATATTTTTATTTATATTTAATTATATTTACTGGTTTTGCATTGAGGCTTACCTGCTAACCTTGGCCTCAATATTTACATACAAAATTTTAATAAAAAGAAAAAGCTTTTTATATATAGACTAACTAAGCATAGACTAAAATAATAAACTATGAGTAGGCCAAATAAATGAGATATTTACTTATACATATTTACATTTTAAGAAGAAGATTAATCTAGCGACAAGTTTATCAATTATCTAACATTAATCTACTTTACACAAATTTCATATCTTGCAAAAAATACCTAAACCTGTCATTGCACAATTCTATTAAAATGTTAGAAGTACCTATATATATTAAAGTATACCATTTATAAACTGACGCTGTTTTAAACCGACTTATATAAGAAGAGGAGGTTATCAATTCAACTAGTTTTCAAAAAAAAAATAAAGAACCTTAGGGTTGTTTATTGTTTTTTACTACTTAGCTTTTTAGAAAGCTAAGTAGCTTGATCTGGATCTGAATGAACTAAAGTTAGTTCATTCAGATCTAGAGCAGATGTTATATGAACCAAAATAGATATTTTTTCATATCTTTCTTTTTTATCTGTGGTTATTACGGTACTCATTCATGTACTTACGCGAAATATCTCATTTAATCATTCTTAGACGATGAAGGAAAAATGTTATACATATGTATGTATTTCCTTATTCCTCAAATATGATTAGTATATAATATATTACACAAAAAATATTATTATGTGTTTCTCTTAGTATTTATTACCTACTAAAAAACTTTTAACGAAATAAAATGAGAGTAAACAACATTAGTGGTCGAAATTCTGTGACTAGAAAATCACATTAATCAAGATCAAAAGAACCCTGTTTAGGTGACAGCCGCAGAGAGGTCGGGGCGAATTTCATTTAGAAAAATAAAATAAGATTTTAGCTTGTTGAAAACTTATCAGTAATGGAAAAAGTAGTGGAAATATATTAGAAAAATCGCGTGGCTTTACTAGCAATTTGAGCCAACTCCGTTTTAGCCCCAATCGCACCTCGCAAATTCGTTTATCCCACTGGGACCATTAACGAGTCAGGATAGATTGACCTATTGTTCTACTGACGTAACTTACCTTTTCACCAAAACGTTACTTTATTATAAAATCAGGTGTTCAGTTTCTATAATCTTACCTATTAATAAAAAAAAAGTAAGGTAAAGAAAAGTAAAGTAGAGGAATAAAACATATAAAAGAAAAAAATACATTTTGTGTCAATATAACCGGAATGATTGTTTTTGAGTACTCTTTAGTAGTTCGAGTTTTTTCGTGTCATGCTTTTAGGTTGAGTGTTTTTATACTTCTGTATGTTTTTATACAATTAAACATTTTAGCAAGAACTAACTCAAATTTGAAATATCACAATAAAATTTCTGATAATATTTGATAAACAATTAAATAATAATATTATATGTTAGGAGTATTATTTAAATATTTATGTAATGTTAGCGTACTCGTGTAAAAGAGGGTAGATTTAGGTGGAAAATAACTATAAAAGCAGTGGAATTGTGTCAATCGGGGGCACTCGCTTGTAAGTGACGGCCCCTATTGGAAGGAAACTGGTGTGAAGTATTGTTAGTAGGTGATACATATCACTTATTGCAATTACATAGTATCTCATTCAAAATAGTTTAGAATCATATAGACGATGTGTGTGTTTTTAACGTGTTTCTTTAAAAACGTTACCTGCTTCCGATTTCTAACAGTAATAATAATTAAAAATAAAAACAAAAAATCCTGACTCAGTAAAAGAGCTACACAGAAGAAGATATCAATAATTTATCACTTTTTATTGAATGATCATAAAATTTAAACTCGATAAAATTGTGTCAGATATAAAATTTCAAAACGTATGTACCTATTAGTAGTACCACTATTTTGTTATGAATCAAATTAACATAAAACTAATTTATATTGTGGTCATAGTTGTGGAAGCAATAATAAAAGCAGCTTGCAATAACAACATTCCGAAAATAGGAAGATATAAAAAATAGAAGTTCCGAGCTCTTTGTGCCTCTCAATGCTCCCATAACATTTTCTTTCAAAGTAATTTTTTGAGTGAGCTTCTCAAAAAATTTTATGCAATAATTATTCTCATATTTTTTTGTGTTAAGACACTCCACTTTCCAACAAATTCTGGAAGCATTGTGTGTTTATTGTCTGGCCGTGATTTGCCTCAGCACCAGAACGACAAAGAAATAGAAATATTAAATGTTTTATTTCTTCGACAAGGAATCGAACTAACAATCTTTTTCATTTATGGTTATGCTCGTGCCCCTGCGCCATGACTATCCCCGAATAAATATTATCTTTCTTTAAATTGTATATATGTATCACACGTAATACTTATATAATGTACGTAAAGTATTAGGGATAAATTAATTAACTCTCATCTCACTTTTCTAAGCACCAATTCCTCAGTCTTTTCCAGTCTGGAGTCCGTCTGGGACACAGCACGACTACTGCACTAATTAAGATGTTGGATGAAATTAGATGCGGTATCGATAATCAGCAATTAAGTATTATCGTTCTATTAGACTTTTCTAATGCCTTCAATACCTTAGACGATGATTGTTGTTATTGTTGTTTTGCAATCTTTAAATGTTTCTCCTATTGCTATCGAGTGGTTTCGCTCGTATATATGTGGCCGAGTGCAGTGTTTTCGAGCAATTAGTACATTTTCTTCACGTTTTACGATTTCAGAGCTGTTGTTCCTCATAGTGGCATTATCTACCCTCTTCTCTTCTCCATTTTCATTAACTTCATTACCTAATGTCTCACTCTATCTTTTAATCTTTATGCTGACGACCTAAAAATTTTTGTCACTTAAAAATATTGCTACACTTAACTCCAGTCTCCTTACCGTTAGCTCACGGAGTAAATCATTTGGTTTGTCAATAAATGCTCCTTAATCACCGGTTGTTGTCTTTGGTAGTCGTCAGCAGCTATCCAAAATCCATTTACCATCCCTTTCTCCTTTAGTGTTTGGGGGAACTAAACTGGAGTTCTATAAAACTATAAAAAACCTAGGTCTCACAATGAACAATTCCTTTTCTTGGCTACCCCGTATATCTGAAGTAAGTAGAAAATTCGTTACTGGTTACGAATTATGATGACAAAAATATATTTACATGTGGTCACTCACTCACTCATCACCCACAACCGTCGCTTTTAAATGTCACACGCTTGTGCCACTTCGCCACAACAGCCTCTTTAATTTATATATAGGAACTTCACGAAAATATTTGATCTTAATATATTATTCACTTTTAAATATTTTTATTGACTTGTAGAGTCAAAAATATGAAAAATCCATTAAGTGTTTAAAAAATATTCTGTTATTTAAAATATCAGATAATTTTCTTATCATAATATAGTTTAATGTAGAAAATGAGTTTTTATAAAGAAGGAGAAATTCACACACTATAACAAGAAATATGTTTACCAGCTTCATCAATAAATTCTTTTCCGAAGGCTCAAAAGTAGAATCTATTATGACCCTTTCATCTAAAACATAAATTGTTGAGATCCTCTTTATATGGAAATTCTAACAAGAATTTATACTGAATTTTTATTTAAATTAATAAATATTTTAACCCAACGCTGTGTAGATTTTTTGTAATATGGGTCTAGAAAGCTCACCACAAGCTATTTTTTTCATTGAAAAATTATTTAAAATACCAACTATTGAGTAGCAGTTCCCTGCTACCTAAAATTGTGAAATTGGGACATTGCAGAGAATTCAACAATTGTTGTACAATTATGCTGATCGCTGTCAAAAATGTAAAATTTCTCTAAAAATCACTAACGAATTTTGCGTTAAATTGTTTTTTTTAATGAAGTATCACAACCTACTTTACAATTCTGAACACTTGTTACGTATGAAACATAAGGTACGTAGCTTTTTTTATAGCAAGCAATGTAAAATGTCAATAAAAATTTAGATGAGTTGGAAAATATTTCTCTATTTCAAATCTATTCTATTTAAAATCTCAAAGTGTCGTGTGACACTCGACGTTAAATTTTTAGCGACCAATATCTTTTTCCAAGACATTTCTTACCTTCCGCCGAATTTTTGAGGCATTGCGACAAACAGTATGAAGTATGAGTGAGTTACTGATTTGAGTACACGTTGAGTGACAGAACCCAATGCCGCGCTCTGCCTTATTGCCAGAGCAAATAAATAAAAATATTCATAAATATTTATTTATTTCCCCAAGTGGGATCGAACCCACAACGGCGGCGACTTTTCTCATAAAATTATAATAATAACTATGTACTCATATGTACGTACATGATACTTATAACTAACAGGGAGCTAGCTGTACGTACACTCTATAATTAAATTGTTCAACTACATTTACTCGATGACGACATAAAACAGGTCAATGACTTGAAACTATTACATTTCATGAAATCTTCAAAGTGAGGAAACGAGAGAATTCTAACAAATCACTTTAAACACATTTAGTAGTAATAAAAATGACAGCTTTAGAGTGTCCTAGGCTTCTAAGTGTAATTAAATAGTTTTATATTTATTAGATTAGTTTTACTATTAAGGCCTATACTATTAAGGTAACGAGGCAAAGCGCGGCGTCGAGTTCTGCCACTCAACACGTAATGTCTTGAAAATTGGGCGGAAAGTGAAAAACGGAGTGTCTTAATACTAGGTTGCCTAAAATGGTGTGTTTTCATTTGTTTTGTTCCTAATTCCATTCAGTAAATAGGAAGGCGCGCGAAAGATAGACAAGTCAAAAGTTTTTAAGCGTAAGTCTCGATCCCATGAGAATTGCGAGAAAGTAAAGATAATTTTAATACTTCTATATCTATTTGAATAACTATTATATTATTAGCTCCTGCTCCTTCGCCTCCTGCTCGCTTTTCGCGTCTATCACCGCCCGCTTCGAAATAAAGACTTTTTAAGTATATGTTAATGGCTTTTAATATAATGTTAATTGAATGTCTATTGGCATTTTTTCATATTTCCTTTTCATAAAGAATAAGTTGCTATGAGGAAAATAGAAATATTTACTAGGAAGGTCACCCTATGTCGTAGTACATCCCTTTAGCTGTCAGGCTGACAGCGACACCGGATACTTCGAAATTGCGATATACTTATGTGACGCGTCCATTATTATCAGCCAACATTTTTATGCTATATATAAGGGCAATTTAAATCTTTATAAGGGAAGTAATATATGGAAAGAATATATTTCAACTTATACATATTTTTCATACACTTTTTAACTGTAGATCAATTCTCCCAATTTAATTATTTTCTATAGGCGTTCTGTTAATTTTCTATAAAATTATATAATTAATTAATATCAACAATAACGAAATGTGCCATTTATACTTTTTAATATATCATATGAAAAAAGCAACGCTTAGTTAAAATAAGTTTCGTCTATACTTATAATAAATCTGTAGAAAAGTCGTTTCTGTACATTGAAAACATAAAAAAAAATTAGCCAGGGTGTTAAAGAATAACTAACAGAATCTATTTCTAACATTTTTGGAATTTTTGTCTGTTTATCTGTTTGTCTGTTTATGTAAACACGTATCACGTAAAAAGTACACAATAAATTTAAACAACTTTTATACATAAAAATTACAAGTAAATCATAGTAACTTTTAGTGTTTATTTTATTGTAATCGCTTCTCTCTATCAAAAGATATATGTATTTAAGTTTTCAAGAAGTCTATATTTGAGATAGTAGAAATCGATACAAGTAACGTATTGACAATAAATAGTAGGTACTAAGGAGTCTTGATAACACATACAACATTCTGCGGAGTTAAACACTAATTGCGACGGGAGGAACATTAATCATTTTAATACTCAGCACAACACATTGTTTTCGGTTAATATAATTTTATGTTAGGTGAAATTTAACATAAAAACAGCATTTTTAAACTGTCCTAAATTTTAAATACTTAATAGATGGAGCTGTGCATAAAAGATTTTATATTTTAATAGTTTGGAAAGGTTACCGCTACACTCTATCAAAAAATAATGTACTTAAAGTATTTAAGATATTTATATTTAAAAAAAAAATAGAAACGTACGCAACGATATCTATTGACTACATATGATAATGAATGTTGATAACGCATTGAAAATATTCGTAAAATATTTTCAAATTCATTTCTATTACTTAATTACTGTGATTTGGGTGGAAAAGTGTCGATAAATCATTTCTGGTTATTCAAATTGAGAGAGGTAAGTAATCTCTATTCAAAATTGTGTTTTATTTTGGTTACATCAGAATTTGTTTACTACTTTTTTAGTTGTAGTTTTACTGAAAAACAAGGAAACAAAGCAAATTTAATGGTAGTT
>DWLH01002228.1:0-11153 GCA_018249795.1 Heliconius telesiphe telesiphe | reverse complement strand
CTCGACACCAGAGGAAAGAAATGGAAAAAATAAATCATCATCACATTTCCCCAAGTCACATCTCCCCAGGCGAACTTGTCGCGTTTACAGTCACACGCTTGTGCCACTGCGTAAAAATATTTACTAGGGAATTCTGATTTAATTAAATATTTCACATTTTAGCAGACGAAGATTCCGCCTCTAAAAATAAAAGTAAAACAAAATTTTGTGTCAGAGTACCTAATTTATCGACAGAGATGTTATATTGAAGCTAAATTTTCAATTGATCTTAGGAGAAAAGATAAAGACAGTTGACAGAAATATTAAATATATAAAAAATAAAGAGTAATGACCATATATCGTTACAGTGTAAAATTCAGAAAAAAGTATTTGCTTTCAGATAATATTTGCCATATTTGTTGTTGTTGGCGACAGATTACTGCCAATTGTCGCGGAAACATTACGATTGGTGGATTTATGCAATGAAACAACGGCCGCGTTATTCATGTGCGGTTTTATACCCAATTACACGATTATTCAATTATGAAACAAATACTTTTGATAAAACATTACAGTCTATTTCAAACATAGAATATTGTTTTTCGTATTTTATAAAATCTAATAGTTTTTTTTCGTACGCCCACGAAGGTAGCTTAAAGCCCACAAGTAGCAATTGCTTTTTGAACAATCATTAAGGCTTTCGTATTTTAACCATCTTCAAAAAAAAGGAGATTATCGATGTATGTTTATTTATATGTCATATCGTTGGAACCAGAGGACATATCCTCTGGTATAAGAGGAGGTTGATGACATTTGACAAGGTGCAAGAGGTATGCAGTAGCGTTTGACGCTCCGTTCTCTTTGATTAGAGCGTATAGCTTAAAAACAAATAAATAGTTGGTTTATAAGTCATGTCAAGATTATTTCTTTTTTATTCAAATGAGATACTTAAAATTTTGAGGCCAGTCGTGGCGCAGTGGCACAACTCAACACGCAATGCCTCCAGAATTCGGTGGAAAATGGGGAGCGGAGTGTCCTAACACTAGGCTCCCTTTGCCTACCTGGCTCTCTTTGACTACCCTGCTACATGCGGGATACACTGTGAAGGTGAAAAAAAAGAACATTAAAATTTAGTTGGAATATCCATGCATTTCCAATTAAATTGGAAATGCATATATATATATTCCTACCTAGATATAATATATATGGCATAAAGAGCCCCATAAAATTTAAAATGATCTATACTGTTTATCCTAACGAATTAATGAGCTAATTTTTTTCTTTTACTTTTATGAATTGTCAAATTTGTACCCATATCGATATTCATAAATTTCTGGAGGGGACTAGTGTAATATGTTTCCTTAGTTACTGAAATGTATTTTAAGTCACTTTTATTTTATTACTTTCTAATTGATTTCTTACTTAATTTTTGTTTATGTTTTTCTCAACATTACTCAGATAAATGTAATAAATGATACATCTAGCTTTATATCTCCATACTAAATACAATGCAAGGCTATCTTTATTTTACAGAAAACTATTTAACTGCATTTTCGTAAAATTTAGTATCCGCTTGTAGAAAACAGAAATAAAAAATAAAAAGAACTGTTTCGTTTAAGTACTAGATTCTGTTATCCGCGCAATCAGCTGCAGTCTTAAAATACATGCACTCTATTTAGATACGCCGCTGATAGTACTAACTCTAGTATTTCCTATTTGGATTTAACGTTTATTTCATTTTACAAATCTGATATCAAGAAACATATTACTGCGAAGAAAAAGAAGAAAACAAAATAAATTTCAAACATTTTCTAACGCCTATTAAGAATTTGAGCAAACATGGTTAATTCTACTGATATACATTCTATTTTGAAACATCAACATGGGTGGCGCGCGATAAATCAACACAATTCGTTCCAAGAATATGACTGCCGCTGTCATATTGTAAAAATATCATATCAAATAAGCAAGGAATTCAAACCTTATGTCTTAAAATTATATTCTTATTGCTCAATTTGATTAAACTTAATGTGAACATTTAACATGAAATACAATGGGTATTACGTGTCGTCAATATAAATATATAAAACTATTCCGATACTTAGTAACTGGCAGACAGACAACTACACGGCGTAGAACACTGAAATGTTCCATGTACATTTGTCGGGAGTATAGGGAGGCACTAATTGAGGATCACCTAGGACTCCTATGAGAACGAGAAAAACAGGATTATACGTTTTATAGTTCACATGAACAAAGTTTCGGGCGGCAATTAGTAGATATATAATGTATTGGATGCTTAGTTCCAAAGAATAAACTTTTTGCCTTTCTATTATCGATATCACTAAAAAAATAGACAGTTTAAGAAAGAGTAGGTATATTATTTCAAAGCGGCATAAAGTGTGTATGCGGCATATAGAATTACTTTAAAAACAAGCAACACATTATCCTTAATCCACTTTTATACCTCTACCACAAAGCTTGTGGATAATAATTTATGTATATTTAAGCATTACATTTTAATCAGCTACTCTTTACTCTCATTATCAATTATTTATGAATTACAAAGTACTCATAATTAATGTTCATTAATTCTTTACAATTAATATATGTGAGTATATATTCAGGCATATGTTTAAAATGAATTAAGCCAAAAGAAAAAAACATAAATAAATTTATACTAAAAAAATCAAATCAAATCAGCACGCTGTATCCCGCACACAGCAGGGTATGGCAGAGTGAACCTAAGACACTTCTCTCCCCACTTCCTGCTGAATTCTGGAGGTATTACGTGTGAGTGGTGGGACTCAACGCTGCGGTTTTGCCTCGACACCAGAGCTAAGAAATAGAAATAAAACTGGAGATCGAATCCACAACCAGTCGCCTTTATAGTCACACTATGAACCCCTGCGCCACCACTAGCATAAAATACTTTTTAGAAAACATGCCTATTGGTTTTTTTATATATATTTTCTAAAAAATATTTTTCTTTCCTAAGTGTGGAATAAAAATTTAAATATGTAAAAAATATTTAATAAATAGCATTCTTTCTCGCCAAATGATAATTCTAAGCAGTTATCTTTGTGTAGCGGAAATTTGTATAAATCACGACGTAGAGATGCTCTCAACACAACAGCAACGTAAATAAGTTAGTAACAATCTTTGCCGTGTGATCCCGACCTAGAATAGGATCATCCTGGTACTGGTGGTGTCGTAAGAGGCGACTAAAGTACGTGTGGTAGAGTCACGTCGCCAGCAATGGCAACACGCAGCAGACATGGGCAGACTCGACCGGATCGTTACCACCCCCGGCAATTAAAACCGGCGTAGAAGTAGTGGCTTTATGCCACTGCATTCCGCATCAGGTAATGCCGGGCTTCGGCGCCCAACCCACCTTAAAGGCCGGCATCGCACCTGTAGCTCCTCTGGTGTTGCACGGGGTCATGGGCGGCGGTAGTCACTTACCATCAGGTGACCCGATGAGAACGCATGGCTTAGTTGATCAGAGCGTCTGGACGGTTTCCAAGAGGGTTCAAATCCCGTTACGTTTAAATTTTTTATTCTTTTCTAAAGTATTTTCCTTTAAAAATGTAAAAAATTATAATACTGTATGAAAAAAATAAAAAAATGTAGCAATCAATTAAACACTATTCTCTTTTATCATAAACTAATAATTAATATAAAATATTTTATATATAATAAAATAAAAAGGTCAAAATATAATTTAAAATACAAAATAGAAACCAGCCGTGGAGTAGTGGCACAAGAGTGCGACTGTAAACGTAACAGGTTGCGGGCTCGATTCCCATTTGAGGAAATGAAATATTTAATATTTTCATTTCCTCGCTATGATAACGATCGCCACTCACTCAACACGCAATGAATTCTGAATTCGACGGAAAGTGGTCAACGGAAGTATCTTACCACTAGGTTACCGAGTTTCTTCTACCTTACCTGCTATGTGCATAGCGTAAAGCTACAAAAAAATACAAAACAATATCTCACCTTAATTTTCACTTCCATAGATTGATACTACAATAATTTTACTAAAATAATTATTACAAATGTATTCTTTATAATATACTTTTACTGTCATACAACATTGAAAATAATATTACTAAAATGAGAAATGCGTATTAAAGAGATAATTAATCGAATGATCTATTCACAGAGTAATTACGTACAAAAAAAGAACAAAATAGATACGTATTTACCAAAATAAACAAGTATGTAAAGAGCTTCTTTAATAACACAATATTTAGGTAGCGCGTTCATCTGGAAAATATGTACGTAAAATAATGAGGTCGTTTACGAGTAATGAAACGTTCCCACCAACGACTTGCGATTCCGCACCTCTCATTTTGTAGCTTTTTATCTAAAACCTCTAAATATCGAAACTGAGCTAAATTATATAAATCAAAAACATTTAAAATATTTATTTTATTTAATTTTTACTTTACAGCATTGGTTCCACAACTTCAAGCTTCATCGTTAGAGTAAACTTTTACGTATTAGATTTCTTTGCTATTAGACAAACTCAGTAATGCTGATTTTACTTCATCTAGCAACATGAGGTATTTTTTCAATAAAACTATATATATATATATATATATATATATATATATATATATATATATATATATGTAAATAATTTTTCAAGTTTTTTTCCTCTGACCTAATGTGTTTGCCACTGTGGAAGAGGGAACCTATATAAATATCCTTACAGGAGATTAACATAATGAGAAATTGGGTGAAGGAGTTACAAAATGATGTGATCCCTCGGGTGACGTTAGACGTAAAGTCGGTTTTTATCATCAAATTAAATAAATTAATTAATTTATTAATTAAGTGTTTTATTTAACAAAAGTTTTATTTATTTTTGTAATATAGGGGAGAAGGGGGCAGATTCAAACGATTTTTAAACTTTATGCCATATCTAAAAATTCTACAGTTCTTAACTTCTTTACTATTTCACAATGCTTAGTTCAACTATTGTAGTTAAAGGTGCAATTTCAATTTTAGTAGCAGTAGTCAAATGTTCAAAGCTGTCCCCCTTCCGGGGTTTGAACATATATGGGGCAGTTTTGAACTATCATTAAATTCAATGAAATTAAAAGGCTTATTAAACTTTTAAGTAATTTTATTAATAGACTTAACATTAGAAACGATGGAGATCAAATATCAGTTCCAAGTTAAGACTTAAAAAATATAAAATATTTAGTTTAATATTGCGATTCTACTAGTACTAGTGTTACAGAACATTAGTCTCAGTATTAATACACTTTAAAAAACATACAAACAAAAAAGTAACTTTGGCTTCATAGAAGTAATTAAATTATGGGTTCAATCATAGAATAAACCTAACATTATGAAAATAAAACAAAATACAGTTTTAATAATTTTTACCCTAATTTGAACTTAGAGAAATTAAATTTAAAGGAAAACATGGATTAGTACGTGATGTACCAGCAACTGAAATTGGGGGTAGTCTACGTAAGACTTCTGAAAAACTAACGTAGCACTTGTCCTCTTTCTCAGGAAACAAAAAATTATACAAGCTACCTTTCCGTTTGCGAAATGTAACAGTTAAACCATGACTTTCTTTTTCTACAATTTTTATACAAATAACAATGACCTTTTACTATTCACAGATGAAACATTCGCTAAAATAAAGTTTCCAATATTTATTACGTTGTAGTCCTATTTTATTTGGTAGTCTTCATACGCACCGGTATCAGTATCTTCATTCTCTTCACAATAAATTGTCACTTCCTCTTCTGATTCCAAATACATTTCTGAGTCAGTTTCTTGTGAAGAAAAGTTCAGATTAGCTTCGTTTTCGCGGTAGTTTTTTGTACGTTTTTGTGTCTTCAAACAACTAAGTTCAGAATTCTATCTTTTTCTAGCCTTGTCTTTTGAACAATATTCAAAACTGCCCCCTTTATTTTGTTCAAAGATGCAAATTTGAATTTTTTTTTTTTTTTTTTAAGTAAAAGTTAAAAAATTGTATTAATCTCTAGAATATTGCATGACATATGAAACATTCGAACTAAAAGAGAAATAAATAAAACCACATACCTTGAATTGGACCCCTGCGATCCTTACGCGTTTATTTAAAAATGCATAAAATTTTTACTCAAAATCAAACACTCCTCATAACTCAACGGCTGGCTCTCATATATCAGCGGTGATAAGTGATATGTGCAGGATAATGCTCCCACTACTAAAAAAAAATGTATTATACTAAAATTTCGTGCCCCTGTTCTAAGCTACCCCCCTCTCCCCTACCAATATAAATCTGATATTAAAACACAAAAGTATTTATTATCTAATTTGGATTACTTTCGTAAACGAACAAAATTTTTTTTAAAGATAATATCTAAAACAAATACATTGAAAACGAAAGTTTCAGGCAATTCAATAAGAAAGTTTCTTTGTTCTTGTACATTTTCAAATTAAGGAAAAACAAAATGTTAAAGGAAGTTTGCCAAAAACAAAAGTGAAAACGGCATTCAAAACGATTAAGCCGGTTTTGAATTTAGCGTGCACAAATGCACAGCGCACAAGCAGATAAATAGTGGAACAGGCTTACATTTTTAAAATCATTGTTTTGAGTTCTGTTACAATGGTAAATGCCTAATATTTGAATTCTCAACAATAGACTCCTTTGATGAGCATTGGGTTATCTTTTCCGAATAAAAAATTAAATAAATAAAAATTCCTTGCACTCCGCCAGTTGCGTTATTTTTATATAAAATACTAATGCTTCGCCTTACACTTTTCATTTCTGAGCAATAAAATATTTTGTAATGTATGGAAAATAATTAAAAGAACAGTTTTACATTTATTTTTCTCTAAAAAAACACTGTTTGACCAACCAAATCAATTTAAAATACGTCCATGAATAATTAAGTTACCATTAATTATTACTTCTATCTTAGGGTAGTTAATTATGAAAGTATTTGGGTACAAGGAAAATTAACTGACTACTAAAGCTTGGTCAGTTGAGAAAACGTCTGACTCGAGAAGACGATACCAGATTCGAATTCCGTCCAGGGATTATTTACATTTAGATTATTTCCACTTATAATATAAAAATAAGGCTTTGACATCCATCGATTGATTCGCTACTAGTGCTATGATGATATCTTTTTTTTCATCTTCACCGTGTATCCCGCATGAAGCAGGGGAGGCAGGGGAAACAGTGTTAAGACACTCTTTATTCAAATAGAATATTATAAGCACTTTGGAATCGTCGAATAAACATATAAACAAAAAAAGTCGGTTCGGAAGGCAGTTCTGCTTCCCACTTTCTACCGATTTTTCGAAGCATTGCGAGATGAGTGGCGGTACTCAACGCCGAGCTTTTGTCTTGGTACCAAATCGTAGAAATATAAATATAAGTAAATAATAATTCATTCCCCCGAGTGGGAATTGTACCCACACAAATAAACCTTTATTGTAATGAATTACAATAATCGATATAGTAGATATATTATATTATTTATAAGAGCGGCTATTTTTTTCCGTGCATTATTTTATGAGAAATAAAGAAAAATAATAATAAACTAAACAAATATTATTTCTTCTCCTTATAATAAGTTACGAAATGCGTAGTTCTTTTTTGTATGAGTGTCACGAAACGAATACCGGATGGGATTTTTGGTAATAAAAAGCAATATAACATGCTTATGATTATATGGCGAGAATGCAATATAGAATACTAGCGAATATTTATTAATCAATTTATGAAATTATTTTCTGTTTTCAATAGGATTGGTAAGAAAATATAAGCCTAAATCATCAATCAAAATAAACCGAAGTAGAGAAAATTCTTATTATTAGAAAAAGTACGTAACTAATTAAAATGAACAAAAATAAAAAGTAAACGTAACAAAAATAAAATATTAATAAAAAAAACTAAACAAAACCAGCTATATTATTAATATTATCAATGTTAAATAAATATTTAAAAATATTTAAATTTAAAGTAACACGTATTCTATAATAATCTATAATCTATACTATAATAATACAGTAAAAATAGATAATGCTATGCGACGATATATGCTGTCGCAGTTTTTTTTTTTTTAAAGAATTACAATATGTTCGTTACAATACTCGTACATGATTTATTGTAACTTTAAATATTTACGCATAACCGTTCATTTTAAAACTTTGATATTTTCTAAAATATCAATTTCTGTGATATGCTGTAAAAACCAATTTCAATCTGTATGAAGCTCACAATGCGTCTAACATACTTAATCTATAATTAATAAGGAATAATACTGTACTTTTCTTTATTTTAAACACAAAAATGGTCACTGTTGGTTGTCCTTAAGAGATAGACAAATTATGTGCTATAAGCTATATAATATTACGGTGTATTTCGTTAGTTAGCCGTACATAACCAAATAACAATAACAATGAACGCCATCGAACCGCAGGCGCTGCAGAAATAATAAAATATATGCAAGTACATCGTACTACTTAAATAAGTCACAATATGGCATTTTGCGACAAAAAATAATTGATAACTGCAAGGTTTCCGTTGCTTTGTCCGTTTTTTATAGATAAAATTTAAATTTCTGTTTGTGATTTCCAAATAGCTATGTTTTTGAAGTGCATGTGGTTATTTACATCATACTCAAATACAAAAAAAATATGGAACTTTCAGTAATCGATAGCGGGGATTATGGAGCAACACAAAGGCTATTTTATCCCGGAATTTCCACGGGATACTGAATTACCCGCGAAAAACGTTTTTACACGTTTTCACCAAACCACGTTCACACCAAATGAAATAACTAAACTCTTCTACATTAAATACGATAATTGCTGCGAGAAATATCAAATAAAATCCCACAAAATTGAAATTACGATTCATTAAGTGTATAATAACGGTATAAATAACCGAACTAAAATAACCAACCATTCTTTCCTCAATCTCTATATATAATAAAAGGATAGAAAAGTCAATTCTGTACATGAAAGATATAAAAAAAAATAACAATTAGGTCCGTTAATATGAACCACTCCACCACTAAAAAACCACTCAGCAGAATTTTTGTCTGTCTGTCTGTCAGTCTGTCTATCTGTCAGTTTGTTTGTTCGCCAATCACGCAAAAACTACGGAATAGAAATGAATGAATTTTTGCAAGGTGGCCTAGGATCTCAAGGTACATTTTTCTTGGATTTCATCCCGAATTTCATGATTGATTTATTCGTCCATTTGTCGCACACATACCTAATGCAAATTTGAGACTTATGTGATTTTCTCATAGATACCATTGTCAGTAATGAACTAAATTAAAATAGGGCTACACGGGACGCACTAGCTTTCAGATATAAAAAGAATCTTCAAAATCGGTTCACTCATTCAAAAGTTCTGAGGTGATAAGTATAAAAAATACAGTCGAATTTATAAACTCCTCCTTTTATAAAAGTCGGTTAATAAAAATTTGACACAATCAAATTACTATTTTTTTATTTAACCACAATTTTAAAGAAGAAAGTAAATTGAGGCCAGTCGTCGCGCAGGGGCACAAATTGTGACTGTAAGCTGGTTGTGGGTTCGATTCCCACTCGAGGAAATGAAATATATATTTCCATTTCTTCGCTTTGGTGTCGAGGCAAAGTGCGGTGTTGAGTTCCGCTACTTAGCACGCAATGCCTACAGAATTCCGCGGAAAGTAGGGAACGGAGTGTCTTAACGCTAGGTTTCCTCTCCTTACCCTGCTGTGTGAGAAGCTGAAAAAATAAGTACAGCGAGAAGCTGTAAAAATAAGTACAATTTATAGTTTTTTAGTCTTTTATAAATATTATTTTAAACGTCAACGTTGGTGACATTAACAAAAATAATAAAGTAGGTATATTTGTCGGGACTAGCTCAAATGGCGATGTCTACAATAAAAAGTATATATATTTATGTAAAGGTATGGAAAGTAAATTCTGATTGTGAGTTCATAGTTTATAAAAGTTTATATCGTGTTTAGATGGATCACGTGGTGATGTCAATACATTTTAATCATTCGCACGTAGGTACGTTACATACATTTACAGTAGATATATTTCTCAAGAGAACTTAATCAAAACTTTGTATATAAAAAAAATATATGAAATAATCATAGGTTTCAAGTATGAAAAAATGCAATATAATTGCGTTTCTTCTTTTCTTTCCAATGATTTATATTTCTATTATTTATATCGATATATCAGGGACGTAAATGCAGGAACAGAGAGAGCTGCCATCTTAGTACAGAGTAACCTCTAAAAATATATTTACGTATTATATTAAAGAATAAAAAGAATGTGTGATTGCTCTATGGAATATATTATTCTACATTATATCATAAAAACTGGTTTAAACAGTGCATATAAAGGTATCCTATTATAGTTTAACTATTTTCAATTACTATCAACACTACAATGTCGATACTAATGTGGTATTATAGTGTAATTTTGAACATTTTGAATATTTTCGCGCCATTTAAAAGAAAAACATATATATTTTTTTAATTTGAAAAAAATAATTTATTAACTATAAGAATGTTGGTAGTTTTTCAAAAGCTAGATAAGAATTTTAAAAAAATGCCTAAAATATGCTTTGTTCGCAAGTGTTATAATAACTATTGATATCTATTCACCAAAAACTCACTATAAATATTAAATATACTCAATTATATAGAGTGTTTTTGTCACCACCACTTTAAATAAAATCATAGTTTTAGCTACTCTATATGAGCCTAATGCAATAAAAAAAATCCCAAAAGTGAAAAAGTTATTTTTTACGTGGGTACTGGCGGCAAAGTTCATAGTTGCTTAACCTTTAATAGTATTTTTGTAGTAGTATGTGCTTACGTTATAGGTATCTATGCGTAACTGCGTCACACTAAATACAGGTATGATAAACACCACGAAATGAAAAAAAATCCTATGTCTAAACTGTTGGGGTATCTTGATTAATTTCTATAGGTATGGACTTAAAATATTTTACCCTATATACTCTTCTTCTTCCTGGCATTAATCCCGGCTATTTGCCAGAGTCTGCCTTCCTGCTCAACCTACTCCACTTTGCACGGTCTTTAGCGTCCTCGGTGGTTAGACCATTGGCTCTCATGTCCTGCATCACGACATCCAACCAGCGCTTCCTTGGGCGTCCGAGAGGTCTC
>DWLH01002227.1:0-11158 GCA_018249795.1 Heliconius telesiphe telesiphe | reverse complement strand
GCCCGGCATTACCTGATGCGAAACGCAGTGGCATAAAGCCACTACTTAACGCCGGTTTTAAATGCCGGGGGTGGTAATGATCCGGTCGAGTCTGCCCATGCGTGTTGCCATTGCTGGCGACGTGACTTTTCGCCGAATTATCGAGGCACTCAACGCGGAACTCAACGCTGCCCATTACCTTGTTATCAAAGCGATGAAATCAAAATATTAAATATTTCATTCTCCCGAGTAAGATATCGAACCCACAACCTTTTGAGCTTAGCGTCGTACACCTTAATCATGTCGATGTATGTATGTAAGTAGTAGGTAGGTAGAGTTGCTTTGGGTCCATAGATTGTGTTTATCATGTGTCGTAGACAGCTAATTATACCATTTCACCACAAGGGTGAAGCCGTAGATGAAAGCAACTTTATATATAAATTGATTAATATTTGTGAGGCCGGTCGTAGCGCAGAGGCACAAAGTGTGACTGCAAAAACGACTGGTTCGATCCCCACTCGAGGAAGTGAAGTATTTATTTACATTTATATTTTAATTTCTTCGTTCTGGTGTCGAGCTGGGTAATTTACGAAAAAATATGGTACGTGGATACTGGATACGTGAAGTTACTACTGTAGTATACTAGCGAATGGATTAAGTATAGTTTCTGAAACATTCTTATTCTATATATTCTAGAAGTAATTTTGGTATTCTAGAAGCAATTTTGGTATATGCTACTTTTTTTTTGAACATTTATGTAATTCAAAATTACGCTATACAAAACTATTACAGCCTTAATTCTAATAATATTACAGCTGAAACAAATGACACTTAAGTCAACGTGGCGCAGTGGGACTGCGTATGAATGTAAGTGCGAGGATTATAGGTTCGATTTCCATGCAGGGGTAAGTATATACATAAATTACTTTTATTTATCTGTATACAGCGCGACGTTGATTAATTTTCAGCGCATTTTTTTTGCATTCCATTCAATATTCGGAAATGGAGGAAGCGTGGAGCGAAGAAAAGAAAAAATAAAATATATGATATTGGAGTATACTTAAGTGAGATGTAGCTTTTAATAAGAATTTGAAAAGATTTCGTCCAATTTTAAAGTTAAAGCTTTACTATATATATTTTCAAAATAGTGTCTTTATTCAAAAACTATTTTTTCACAACTAAGTGAAAAGAGAAATTTAATTTTATGATATACTAGCGGACCCTCGTGGCTTCTCGTAGCTTCTACGTACGAAAAAAATCTTAATTATTTTAGTACGGTTATCTATATGCACTTATTAAATATTATATATATGCATGCTATATACTTAATTAATCATTATATAAATCTTTTGGGATTTTATTTTACTTAGTTTGTAAGAAATGTCTTATTAGTAGAATGTTTAGTAGTTTCGTACGCGCACTATATGAAGCTATACAGCTCCCTTTATCTTTCAGTGAAAATCACATAAAATCGGTCATCGTCGTTATCAGCTATTCCGGAGATTAGCTTAGACAATCAAAAGGATAGACAGACGGACAAAATTTTTAAAACAGTTTATTTCTTTGTAACGTGTATCATCTTGGAAAATCGCGGTTATTTTGATATCACAGACTGTAACTTAATTTTTTTTTTATATGTATAAACTAGCTTCTATCTGCGGCTTCACCCCGTGGCGAATCGAATAAATTTTCTAACACAAAAAGAGTTCAGTTATTACTTTAGCCAGAAAATGAAAGTCAGCCAGATAATTTCAAATAACAGATTTAATCCTCCCAAATAAAGACTGGAAATTAAATTAAAAATAAATTAATTATATTATTAACAGAACAAAGCGTCCATACATAATACTCTCTATAGAATTATTAATTAGATTGAACATATTCAAAACTCATAACGCCGTTCGCCGTACAAATTGACTGTAAGCAAGTTTACGGATTGTTGTCGTAGTTGAGGCTAAGGATAACTTTCTGTCAAAGTAAAAGGAGTTTAATACACAAATGAATTGACCAGTCAATTTAGTAGTCTGATATAGAGTGCAATTTAATTTTATGTATATAAAGTATTTTAGAAAATGTATAAAAATGGAGGCCAGTCGTGGCGCAGTAGCACAGGGTGTGACTGTAAAATCGACTGGTTGTGGGTTCGATCCCCACTCGAGGAGATGAAATATTTACTTAAATTTATATTTCCATTTTTTCGCTCTGGTGTCGAGGCACAGCGCGGCGTTGAATTCTGCCACTCAACACGCAATGCCTCCAAAATTCGGCAGAAAGTGGGGAACGGAGTGTCTTAACACAACACTAGGTTCCCTTTGCCTACCCTGCTGTGTGCGGGATACAGCGTGAAGCTAATTTAATTTTATTTATTTATAAAAATGTAAACGCACTCGAACCCGTGCATCTTGGAAACTGTCCAAGCGTTAAGCCATACGTTCTCATCAAGCAACGTTGAAATTCTTATACGTCTGTTACAACTTATTTATTCTGTCTCTACAGAGAGACAATATAAATAAGTTTTAACAAGCATAATAAGTATGGCTTACTGGTCAGAGGGCTTGGGTGGTTTCTAAGAGCCGCGGGTTTGAGTCCCGCTACGTTATTTTTTTTACGCTTTTTCTAAATAATATTGCTTTTGCTTATAAGCAAAAATATAAAATTCAATTCCTTATTTCAGGATTAACAATTTCATAAATGATCATAATATATACTTATAATAAAATCGTACTCAACACGGAATGCCTCCAGAATTCGGCAGAAAGTGGGGAACTGAGTGTCTTAACACAAGGTTCCCTCTGCCTACCCCGCTGAGTGCGGGATACAGCGTGAACCTGATTTATTTTTATTTTATTTTTAATAAAATCGTAACTGATCAGTGTCTGTACAGAAGACATATAAGAAAATTTGTTATCGGCGCCATTTATCTGTGTGTTCACCCTTCTGTCTTTCTCAGATAGTCTCGGTTCGTGAGATACCTGGTGACAAAACTGTACCGTTAGATAGTTAAAATTTTGATAGATACGGAAATTAGTCGGTTGAAAATGTTTACCAATGATGTATTTCTGCTTAAGTAAAATAAAAATTGAGGGGTTCCATATGACGAACATGTTTTTTGCCGTTTTTAAATATAATGATACACACTCTGTGTGCGTGAGTCCAACTTGAACTTGGCTGGTTTCTAATGTTTAGGTATGATGTCTTTAAACTTATAAAAACATGAAAATAATTCAGAAAAAAAATGAGACGACACTTATGCCACAATTTTCTTTAAAAATATATCAATTTAATTTATTAGAATGTAGACATAGGCATAAATTGAAAGCCTTGTGCGTTGGAAGGTACCTACAGGTGCGCAAACACATTAGCGTGTCGTCTCGTACGCTCTTGTGGTAGACGTGTCTTTAAATAATGCTAGAATTATTCACGTTCTAAGGCCAATAAATAGATATATGAACATTTGGCTACTTCTTTGGAGGGAATTTAGTGTAGACTCTTCGTTTTCCTTAAGAATCTTCCGTTCCTCTTCGGTCAGATTTGGAGGCATTTTGTGTTTACTGACGGATATCAACAAATGTAAATGTTAAGCATTTTATTTCCTCGAACTGGGATTCGGACCCACAACCTATCACGTTTACAGTCTTATACGCGCTTGTGCCTGAGCCACAACTGACCTAAATTATTGTATATATATTTTTAAACATGTTTTAAAGTGTTATTCCACACTTAGGAAAGAAAAATATTTATTTGGAAAACGTATAAAAATTTGCACGTACCGGGACTCGAACCCGCGCCTCCTGGAAACCGATCAGGAGGCGCGGGTTCGAGTCGCGCTACGTTAAAATTTTATACGTTTTCTAAATAAGTATTGTATATATATTTTACTTTTAGTCACTTGCAAAACCAATCATCTAATCTAACATGAACGCTGGTTAAAACCGCTCGTCAGTACTTCAGCGACTTAATTTCCTTTGGGAACAAAATGTGGTTCTTTACGTTACCACGATAAAAATCAGGTAGTTTACTTCTGACATTTATTCATACTAATAAATAAATATAAGGAGGAAAAAATATATTTAATTGTTTTAGCTTTACGTTGTATAGTTACGTTGTTTAGCTTATACAACATAATAACACATAGGCTACAATTTTTTCTAAGATTTTATATAATTTTTGCTATAGATAACAAAAATCGACCGGACGAATCCGCGTTTGCTCACTAGTGATGCATTTTATAAATATAAGATCGCTTCAGGCTACATAGCAAGTAATAAAGGATGTACAAGTTAAAGTAACTACTACGAAATTAACTAAAGGAATCTAACAGCGCTGTTCTTGGAACATTTACTATAGCTTTGTTTCTATATTATAATGAGATTAATCATAATTATAGCATATGAGGTGTTTCATGGGCGTCGCTATTTAAATTACTAAACTCTCAGATAGATTAATATATTTGTGTTATTGCACAGCAAGGTACGTAGAGGGAACCTAGGAACCTAATATTTTTCTCAGGTAGTCAAAACCGTGCTTTACCACGTTATCAGAGCGAAGAAATAAAAATATTATATATTTCATTCCTCCATTGTCACATCCTCATCCCCATGCCCCACGATGGTTTGTTTAAAACTTTCTTTTATAATTTTATATTATCCCGCTACAGAACATGTTTTAAAGAAAAAAATAATATTATTTTAAGCAAGTGAACCATACTATACAATTCTGTTATCTAATGAAATGTCTACAGATATCTCGTACAGCGTTTTTCTCGTTACGTTAATAATATTTTGATTTCAAACGAGATACAGTGTATAATGTGGAAAAATTTTATTTCTTTTAATATATTAAAGATTATTTTTCCATAGGTAAAGCCGTAGCCGTAGGGAACATATCCATCTGGTGAAAAAAAGACTTGCATTTATTGTGCTAGATTCTAAGCTATAACACTTGATATGTTTTTTAAATAAGTGTTATTCTTTCCTAAGTGTGGATTAACACTTTAAAAATGTTTAAAATTGCGATAAAAAGTGAAGCTGTTTTTTAATGTTACGCTATATGACGCACATAGTAGGGTAGCCAGAGAGAACCTAGGAATGTAATGTTGTGATACTCTATTCCCATTAAGACACTTCCGTTTTGCACTTTCCGTCGAATTCTGGTGGCAGAACTTTGCCACAAGAGGTCACCTTTACGCCTTTGCCCCGTTACTAGAGCGAGGTTATGAAAATATTAAATATTTAATTTCCTTGAGTGGGAATCGAACCCATGTGCTACAGACGCACACATGTGGCCTGCGCCACGACTGACTTCAAAAAATAAAGCCAAATGAAATTTACTTCACGGTGTGCGAAAACATAATTATAAAACAAAACTATAATAATTATTTCGATACAACTTTAAAGCGACATGAATGCCCCAATAAAGTAATTAACTGATAAGCGGTTTATACTTTCATTATAATATGAGGGGGCACTACACACTCAGGGAACTCATTTGGAAGTGTTGGTCTTGACAAAATTAAAAAAATCGAACTCTCTCGCTCGAAAATGCTTTTTCCGCACAGCAGGACGGAAAAAAATGTCAAGACACTCGAATTATAAACATTTATGGAACTCAACGCCGCTGTCTGTCTCATTAAGAAGGCAACGGAGAAGCAAGTAACTGTAAATGGCGCGAGAGAGTTCGATTTTTTTAATTTTGTCAAGACCAACACTTCCAAATGAGTTCCCTGAGTGTGTAGTGCCCCCTCATATTATAATGAAAGTATAAACCGCTTATCAGTTAATTACTTTATTGGGGCATTCATGTCGCTTTAAAGTTGTATCGAAATAATTATTATAGTTTTGTTTTATAATTATGTTTTCGCACACCGTGAAGTAAATTTCATTTGGCTTTATTTTTTGAAGTCAGTCGTGGCGCAGGCCACATGTGTGCGTCTGTAGCACATGGGTTCGATTCCCACTCAAGGAAATTAAATATTTAATATTTTCATAACCTCGCTCTAGTAACGGGGCAAAGGCGTAAAGGTGACCTCTTGTGGCAAAGTTCTGCCACCAGAATTCGACGGAAAGTGCAAAACGGAAGTGTCTTAATGGGAATAGAGTATCACAACATTACATTCCTAGGTTCTCTCTGGCTACCCTACTATGTGCGTCATATAGCGTAACATTAAAAAACAGCTTCACTTTTTATCGCAATTTTAAACATTTTTAAAGTGTTAATCCACACTTAGGAAAGAATAACACTTATTTAAAAAACATATCAAGTGTTATAGCTTAGAATCTAGCACAATAAATGCAAGTCTTTTTTTCACCAGATGGATATGTTCCCTACGGCTACGGCTTTACCTATGGAAAAATAATCTTTAATATATTAAAAGAAATAAAATTTTTCCACATTATACACTGTATCTCGTTTGAAATCAAAATATTATTAACGTAACGAGAAAAACGCTGTACGAGATATCTGTAGACATTTCATTAGATAACAGAATTGTATAGTATGGTTCACTTGCTTAAAATAATATTATTTTTTTCTTTAAAACATGTTCTGTAGCGGGATAATATAAAATTATAAAAGAAAGTTTTAAACAAACCATCGTGGGGCATGGGGATGAGGATGTGACAATGGAGGAATGAAATATATAATATTTTTATTTCTTCGCTCTGATAACGTGGTAAAGCACGGTTTTGACTACCTGAGAAAAATATTAGGTTCCTAGGTTCCCTCTACGTACCTTGCTGTGCAATAACACAAATATATTAATCTATCTGAGAGTTTAGTAATTTAAATAGCGACGCCCATGAAACACCTCATATGCTATAATTATGATTAATCTCATTATAATATAGAAACAAAGCTATAGTAAATGTTCCAAGAACAGCGCTGTTAGATTCCTTTAGTTAATTTCGTAGTAGTTACTTTAACTTGTACATCCTTTATTACTTGCTATGTAGCCTGAAGCGATCTTATATTTATAAAATGCATCACTAGTGAGCAAACGCGGATTCGTCCGGTCGATTTTTGTTATCTATAGCAAAAATTATATAAAATCTTAGAAAAAATTGTAGCCTATGTGTTATTATGTTGTATAAGCTAAACAACGTAACTATACAACGTAAAGCTAAAACAATTAAATATATTTTTTCCTCCTTATATTTATTTATTAGTATGAATAAATGTCAGAAGTAAACTACCTGATTTTTATCGTGGTAACGTAAAGAACCACATTTTGTTCCCAAAGGAAATTAAGTCGCTGAAGTACTGACGAGCGGTTTTAACCAGCGTTCATGTTAGATTAGATGATTGGTTTTGCAAGTGACTAAAAGTAAAATATATATACAATACTTATTTAGAAAACGTATAAAATTTTAACGTAGCGCGACTCGAACCCGCGCCTCCTGATCGGTTTCCAGGAGGCGCGGGTTCGAGTCCCGGTACGTGCAAATTTTTATACGTTTTCCAAATAAATATTTTTCTTTCCTAAGTGTGGAATAACACTTTAAAACATGTTTAAAAATATATATACAATAATTTAGGTCAGTTGTGGCTCAGGCACAAGCGCGTATAAGACTGTAAACGTGATAGGTTGTGGGTCCGAATCCCAGTTCGAGGAAATAAAATGCTTAACATTTACATTTGTTGATATCCGTCAGTAAACACAAAATGCCTCCAAATCTGACCGAAGAGGAACGGAAGATTCTTAAGGAAAACGAAGAGTCTACACTAAATTCCCTCCAAAGAAGTAGCCAAATGTTCATATATCTATTTATTGGCCTTAGAACGTGAATAATTCTAGCATTATTTAAAGACACGTCTACCACAAGAGCGTACGAGACGACACGCTAATGTGTTTGCGCACCTGTAGGTACCTTCCAACGCACAAGGCTTTCAATTTATGCCTATGTCTACATTCTAATAAATTAAATTGATATATTTTTAAAGAAAATTGTGGCATAAGTGTCGTCTCATTTTTTTTCTGAATTATTTTCATGTTTTTATAAGTTTAAAGACATCATACCTAAACATTAGAAACCAGCCAAGTTCAAGTTGGACTCACGCACACAGAGTGTGTATCATTATATTTAAAAACGGCAAAAAACATGTTCGTCATATGGAACCCCTCAATTTTTATTTTACTTAAGCAGAAATACATCATTGGTAAACATTTTCAACCGACTAATTTCCGTATCTATCAAAATTTTAACTATCTAACGGTACAGTTTTGTCACCAGGTATCTCACGAACCGAGACTATCTGAGAAAGACAGAAGGGTGAACACACAGATAAATGGCGCCGATAACAAATTTTCTTATATGTCTTCTGTACAGACACTGATCAGTTACGATTTTATTAAAAATAAAATAAAAATAAATCAGGTTCACGCTGTATCCCGCACTCAGCGGGGTAGGCAGAGGGAACCTTGTGTTAAGACACTCAGTTCCCCACTTTCTGCCGAATTCTGGAGGCATTCCGTGTTGAGTACGATTTTATTATAAGTATATATTATGATCATTTATGAAATTGTTAATCCTGAAATAAGGAATTGAATTTTATATTTTTGCTTATAAGCAAAAGCAATATTATTTAGAAAAAGCGTAAAAAAAATAACGTAGCGGGACTCAAACCCGCGGCTCTTAGAAACCACCCAAGCCCTCTGACCAGTAAGCCATACTTATTATGCTTGTTAAAACTTATTTATATTGTCTCTCTGTAGAGACAGAATAAATAAGTTGTAACAGACGTATAAGAATTTCAACGTTGCTTGATGAGAACGTATGGCTTAACGCTTGGACAGTTTCCAAGATGCACGGGTTCGAGTGCGTTTACATTTTTATAAATAAATAAAATTAAATTAGCTTCACGCTGTATCCCGCACACAGCAGGGTAGGCAAAGGGAACCTAGTGTTGTGTTAAGACACTCCGTTCCCCACTTTCTGCCGAATTTTGGAGGCATTGCGTGTTGAGTGGCAGAATTCAACGCCGCGCTGTGCCTCGACACCAGAGCGAAAAAATGGAAATATAAATTTAAGTAAATATTTCATCTCCTCGAGTGGGGATCGAACCCACAACCAGTCGATTTTACAGTCACACCCTGTGCTACTGCGCCACGACTGGCCTCCATTTTTATACATTTTCTAAAATACTTTATATACATAAAATTAAATTGCACTCTATATCAGACTACTAAATTGACTGGTCAATTCATTTGTGTATTAAACTCCTTTTACTTTGACAGAAAGTTATCCTTAGCCTCAACTACGACAACAATCCGTAAACTTGCTTACAGTCAATTTGTACGGCGAACGGCGTTATGAGTTTTGAATATGTTCAATCTAATTAATAATTCTATAGAGAGTATTATGTATGGACGCTTTGTTCTGTTAATAATATAATTAATTTATTTTTAATTTAATTTCCAGTCTTTATTTGGGAGGATTAAATCTGTTATTTGAAATTATCTGGCTGACTTTCATTTTCTGGCTAAAGTAATAACTGAACTCTTTTTGTGTTAGAAAATTTATTCGATTCGCCACGGGGTGAAGCCGCAGATAGAAGCTAGTTTATACATATAAAAAAAAAATTAAGTTACAGTCTGTGATATCAAAATAACCGCGATTTTCCAAGATGATACACGTTACAAAGAAATAAACTGTTTTAAAAATTTTGTCCGTCTGTCTATCCTTTTGATTGTCTAAGCTAATCTCCGGAATAGCTGATAACGACGATGACCGATTTTATGTGATTTTCACTGAAAGATAAAGGGAGCTGTATAGCTTCATATAGTGCGCGTACGAAACTACTAAACATTCTACTAATAAGACATTTCTTACAAACTAAGTAAAATAAAATCCCAAAAGATTTATATAATGATTAATTAAGTATATAGCATGCATATATATAATATTTAATAAGTGCATATAGATAACCGTACTAAAATAATTAAGATTTTTTTCGTACGTAGAAGCTACGAGAAGCCACGAGGGTCCGCTAGTATATCATAAAATTAAATTTCTCTTTTCACTTAGTTGTGAAAAAATAGTTTTTGAATAAAGACACTATTTTGAAAATATATATAGTAAAGCTTTAACTTTAAAATTGGACGAAATCTTTTCAAATTCTTATTAAAAGCTACATCTCACTTAAGTATACTCCAATATCATATATTTTATTTTTTCTTTTCTTCGCTCCACGCTTCCTCCATTTCCGAATATTGAATGGAATGCAAAAAAAATGCGCTGAAAATTAATCAACGTCGCGCTGTATACAGATAAATAAAAGTAATTTATGTATATACTTACCCCTGCATGGAAATCGAACCTATAATCCTCGCACTTACATTCATACGCAGTCCCACTGCGCCACGTTGACTTAAGTGTCATTTGTTTCAGCTGTAATATTATTAGAATTAAGGCTGTAATAGTTTTGTATAGCGTAATTTTGAATTACATAAATGTTCAAAAAAAAAGTAGCATATACCAAAATTGCTTCTAGAATACCAAAATTACTTCTAGAATATATAGAATAAGAATGTTTCAGAAACTATACTTAATCCATTCGCTAGTATACTACAGTAGTAACTTCACGTATCCAGTATCCACGTACCATATTTTTTCGTAAATTACCCAGCTCGACACCAGAACGAAGAAATTAAAATATAAATGTAAATAAATACTTCACTTCCTCGAGTGGGGATCGAACCAGTCGTTTTTGCAGTCACACTTTGTGCCTCTGCGCTACGACCGGCCTCACAAATATTAATCAATTTATATATAAAGTTGCTTTCATCTACGGCTTCACCCTTGTGGTGAAATGGTATAATTAGCTGTCTACGACACATGATAAACACAATCTATGGACCCAAAGCAACTCTACCTACCTACTACTTACATACATACATCGACATGATTAAGGTGTACGACGCTAAGCTCAAAAGGTTGTGGGTTCGATATCTTACTCGGGAGAATGAAATATTTAATATTTTGATTTCATCGCTTTGATAACAAGGTAATGGGCAGCGTTGAGTTCCGCGTTGAGTGCCTCGATAATTCGGCGAAAAGTCACGTCGCCAGCAATGGCAACACGCATGGGCAGACTCGACCGGATCATTACCACCCCCGGCATTTAAAACCGGCGTTAAGTAGTGGCTTTATGCCACTGCGTTTCGCATCAGGTAATGCCGGGC
>DWLH01002226.1:0-11159 GCA_018249795.1 Heliconius telesiphe telesiphe | reverse complement strand
GGCGGTGTCGAGGAGTTGATTTCCGCCACGAGGCGAAAAGTGGAGAGAAAATCATTACATTTTAACGACAAATATGAATTGTATCTTTACATTTATATCCCAACAAAGTGTATAGAATAGTTTGAAGTAAAACATATTTTACGACGTGACAGTGAGATGAGAGACGAGGTAATAAGAAATGTGGCGGCTCATAACCAGGACCACATCTTCAGAGTACAAGACATAAACCAAGGAATGAACTAATAACAATCATAAATATTAATTTTGTTATTTTATATATTGTAGTAAAATGTACAACATCTATCTATATGTGATATCTATATATTTAAAAGTAATAGAAATAATTGGGACCAGTCGTGGCGCAGGTATACAAGCGTGTGACTGCAAACGTGACAGGTTGTGGGTTTGATTTTTACTCAGGGGAATAATTAATTATTTATATTTAAGTTGAGGTCCGCCTCTTAAATCGAAAATTGGGCGGAGAGTGAGAAACGGAGTGTCTTAACACTAGGTTCCCTCTGCCTACCCAGTTATATACAGGATTCAGCGTGAAATAAAAAATAAAAAAATGATAAAAAATAGTATTGTGTAGCAATGAATGAAATGTACTTGACAATTTTCAGATGCTTTTCCAAGAGACACTGTGGATCTAAACGGCGTTAAAGATTTATCTATATTCTGCCATACTAAAATTTGAAAAAGTTTCGGATTTACCTATGCGGCATAATATGGTTTTTATAATAGCAGGTGTAACAGTATGTACCTACCTTGGATATAAGTTAAAAATAAATAAAATAAATATGCATGGCAATACACATAAATAACATAGTTAATTATGAATAATACAATTTATATATTTTTAATACCATATTAATCGAGACGAGTTCTTGTATTGTCGTCCCGAGTGTCGCTACCGCCGTTTGGTATATATAGTGGGCGCAGAACTCGCTTAGAGACGATCCAATTACGAGCGTCCATCAAAGCTTGTAATTTATCGCCCCTCCTAGCCCGGTGACACTGTCAAGACCAGCTCAGGTCAACAGCATTTAAATGCATTCGAAAAAAAAAACATGGTTAGTGGTCAGAGCGCCTTGTCGGTTTCCAGGAGGCGCGGGTGCGAGTCCCGCTACGTACAAATTTTTATACGTTTTCTAAATAAATATTTTTCTTTTATTTCTCCGCTTTGTTATCGAGGCAAAGTGCAGCGTTTAGTTCCGCCTCTCAACAACGCCAGGCTCCCATTGCCTACCCTGCTACATGCCGGATACAGCGTGAATCTGAAAAAATATTGAATAATATTTTATTCTTATATACTAATAGTATAAAATGGCCATCGATCATTGAAATTGGACGTGAGAAGAATAAATCTCAATTCCCTCGTCATATTGTTTGAATATATTAAATAAGACGAGTTTATTATTGCTTTTTTTTCGTTAATTTTCCATTTAAAATTTTACAGATAAATATGTATACCTTTTTACTTCAAAAAATGTTATGCAATGTGATTACGCCATTCATTTTGTTTTGTGGGAATACGAACTCATTTGGTAATAAATGAACTACAAATATAAGTTCATAATTTTTTTTTCTATGAAATACTTATCATTTTCATTATGTTTGGGTTTAAAGAATTTATTCTCATAAAAAACATGAAGTTTTGCTTACAATGAGATACAAAAAACATATTACAAAACAGTACAATACAAGCCTCTGACTTCTAGAAATATATACAAAATATTAGATCTATTATAATTTAGGATATCATGCATGCTCTAATTTAACTTACTACCTACTTACTCATTAGTCATTACAACATGTTGTTTTAGTTTCTTTTTAAACACAGAAATGCTGTCACAATTCTTTATATGATTAGGTAGACTATTATAAAGCAATACTCCATCAAACATTATTGTATTTTTTCCGTAATTTGTTCGTACACAAGGTAATTCAAGTTTATGTTTATTTCTTAGGTTGTGTTTGAATACTTTTTTATTCAATTTAATATTCGATTTAATTGTGTTTGTGGTAATTTTTCTTACAAGGATACAGGTGTAATATGTATATAATCGACGTATATTTAATAATTTCGTTTTCTTATATAATTGTGTAGTTGAAGTAAGGCAAGGATATTGAAATAGTATTTTAATAATTTTATTCTGGGTCCTTTGTAACGAGCTTAAGTTTGTTGGGGCAGCCGATCCTCATATTTCTATTAAATACTCTAAGTGAGATTTAACTAGGCAGTTATATATAATTGGACGCACTTTCGTTGGAATACAATTTGAAACTTTATGTAGAGCTCCCAATAAAGAGGATATTTTTTTTCTTACGTGCTCAATGTGTGGCTTCCAATTTAATTTATCGTCTATCCACAGGCCAACGTATTTTTCGCAATCAGATCTTAATATCTTTTCGTTATTTATAGTTAAAGGGATAAAATCATCTATAGTTTTGTTTTTCGCAGCAAAAATCATAAATGAAGACTTTTGCGTGTTTATGGTTAATAAGTTATATTTAAACCATTCGTTCAGCTTATCTAGATCTTTCTGGGCGTCCGTAACAATATCGTGAATTGACTTATCAAAATAAAAAAGAGAAGTGTCGTCTGCGTACAAAGTAAGATGTCCTGTTAGACCGATCTTACTTACGTTATTTATATAAATTAAAAACATCAAAGGACCGATTATAGAACCTTGCGGGATTCCATATGTTACTGTTTTGGATGAACTTACGAAGTTATCAATTTTTACAACTTGACTCCTATTTGATAGGTATGATGTAAACATTACGTGTGCTGTGCCTGTAACCCCAATGTGATTTAATTTCTCTAAAAGTTTTTGGTGACTTACCGTGTCGAAAGCTTTTTTTAGATCAATCAAGATCCCTAGTACAATATTCTTTTGATCTATATTTGTTTTTATTTTTGATGTTAAATCTATTACAGCTGAGACTGTGCTTGACTTAGGCCTAAATCCATATTGTTGTTCTATAAGAAAATTTATTTCAATTAAGTAATCATTTAATCGTTTATACAATACACGTTCAAATATTTTAGAAACAACTGGCAATACTGACACTGGTCTGTAGTTGCCAGGATCCGTTCTACTTCCGGATTTGTAAATAGGGCTTACCTTAGCAATTTTAAGACTGTCAGGAAATATTCCACGTGATAAACATGTATTAATGCAGTCAGAAAGTTTATCAATTATTATATTTTTCAGACATTTAATGGCTTTGGTACTAACCCCGTCCATCCCTGTACTGGTGTTACTATCTAAATTGTCAATAATGGTAGAAAGTTCCTGTACACTGCAAGGTTGGAATTTGTCTAGAGTTCTGACATGAGTATAATCATTGTCGATTGTTAAGAGGCTATCGTTATTTGTGTGATACCATTGAGGTATTTTGCTAGCTAGATCAAAACCAACTGATGAAAAAAACACATTAAATGAGTCGCAAATTGAATTACCCTCTGTAATAACTTTTGAGTTCAAGATAAGTTTGGGAGGAGCATAGTTATTTTTAATCTTGTTTATTGATAAGGTACAAATAATATCCCACATTTTCTTGGAGTCGTTATGAGTATTATAAAATAAATTATAGTAATAATTATGTTTTTGTGTCTTGATCAATGTATTCACTCGTTCTTGTTCCTGTATAAAATTCATCCGTTGCATTTCATCCGTTGGGTTAGATTTATATTTTTGCCATATATTATTTCTCGTATTTATAGCATTTATAATATTTTTATTTATCCAGTCCTTTTGGGGGGGGGTTTTGTATCTTTGTCTTGAATATTCTGCTAGTATTTATTAGTCGTGAGACGTAGTTATTAAAATAATCATAGATATTTTCTTTGTTTTCGTAATGGGTGGTCAAGGCAGTGTTGTACAATTTTTCATAGTCGAGAGCTTTATACCGAATGTTTTTATTTATTGGAGAAGGCAATCTATAGACCTCAAGGTATAGTTGATTATGGTCTGATAAGGACGATTCAATTATAGAAATACTGAAGGAGTGGTTGTCTATGTTACTTGCAATATGGTCTAATATTGTGTTTGTTGTGCTGGTTACACGCGTACTGTATGCTCTGTCTATCTTATTAAGTATTTCGTAGCCATTTTCTTTTAAGTCATGTAAGTATTGCGATGTGTAACTATTTTTACTCAACAAATCGATGTTGAAGTCTCCAAAGACCAGTGTTCTCCTACGTTTCTCCAATTGTGAAGAGTAAATGTTCATGAAGTTATTAATACTTGTATCCCCGGGCTTATATATCGCTCCAATATTCACACTCACAGAGTTCTTCCGTTATTTCGTATTTAATACTGTCATGCACATAAATTGAGACGCCGCCACCCTTCATATTTTTCCTATAGTTATATACATGTTTATAGTTTTGTATGTTGTACAGATTCGCATCACTGTCTGATGTAATCCATGTCTCAGTGAATATTAATAGGTGTGTTGTTTTTGGTATTGCTCTAAGTATGCAATGAATTTCATCAAACTTACCTGCCGTGCGTATACTCCTTAAGTTTGCATAGAAGAAGCGCAAGGAAGATGAATGGAGGGAAATGTCTTCATATTTTTGTACAAGTTGATAATTTATTTTACACAGTAGTTCCCTAAATTCTTCATTTTGTAGTGTATTAGTTACTAGTTTTTTTTTGTTAATATTGTTTGTAACGATTGTGGGCCTTCCTTTGATGTATTTTATGGTTAGGTCCATTTCACCATTTGCTATACGCATATTTAATTTCTCCTTTACAGACTGCAGATAACGCTTTTGTATAGGGGTTTGATCAGCGTAAATTTGTATAATTTCAGGTAATTTAGCCTTGTTCCGCAGTAGGTATTTAGTTATTTCACTGTTGTCGAAGAAAACCTTTATCGGTCGGTGTTTATTCATAATAAATTTACCCAGTCTTATGCAATTAATTGGTTTAGGGCAGTTCTCATACGTTGCTTTCAATAACTTAAAACTTCTTCGTTATCGTAGATACGTCTAGAGTTATAATTATTATCATTTTTTTCCGGTATACCCACAATTACGATGTTTTTTTCGCGGTCACATCTATCTTTAACTTCCATGTAGAGGTCTTCGTTTACGAGCGCCGGCGATTTACCCGCTGGATTAAGACTTTCTTGAATTTTTAACTTTGATACATCGATTTCTATAGTTTTTATTTTATATTCTGTGATGGTGTATGTGGATTTAATGTTTTGAATTTCGTTATTGATAGATTCGAATTTCTTAGTGAGGTTTTCTGTAGTAAATTTTATTTTTTTAATTTCAGTCTTTATGTCAGATATTTCTTCGCATATGTGCGCTAAGTTTTCATTCTGCTTTTTTCCAAAATCTTCCAAAAATTTCATTATTCATATCTCATATCTGTGCGAAAGCTTTCCATATAACTTTTGCACTCATTAACTTCTGTGCGTTCTTTGCGTTTTCTCAAACTAACATAACTATATGGATCAATATCGATGCAGGTGGATAAGTCCGGAGCTGACCCGCTAGGGCCTTCGCTGCCGCTTATCATTGAGCCACCGGGCGGAGTTCTTTGTATACTCATAACGTATGGATTATTAGTCACGTTGCGTATCGGTTGATGCAATAAGTGCGAGTGGTAGAACAAACAATATTAGCCGCTATCTTTATCCGAGGGAACTGGTCGGCAAAGAACGGTTGTCCGTATGGCACTGTGCACTGGACTTTAAAACTATTGTAATATAACACACTTTTGACTGCAGATTGCTTAATGACAATTAATTAATTTCACGATTTGTCGTAACACGTCCGCTTCGATCGAGCGTCAGAGGCGAAGAAAAAAAAAAAAAAAAATGTTTAAATACTCGTATCGAACAAACAAAAAAAAAAGTGATTTTATAAGGGTTCCATTTTTACCATTTGAGGCGCGGAATCCTAAAATGAAAATTATCAGCTAAATTCAATGCGACACTAACGTTCATGTATTATTTAAAATAACGATAGTAATTTGTAACATGACAAAATGTATAGCGTCAAAGTGACATTGTAAGCTATTTGTATGCAAACACCGACATATTTAACATTAATAATATTCCTAATTTATTTGACGCAGTAAACGTTCTCTACATTAAATCTATTTGATCTTTTATAGTAGCAATTTATTATTCGAAATTATATTAATAAATATTCTATAATCCTTAAATTGATATATCAATGATTATCTGAAATGTATTAGCGTACAATTTGATTCAGTTGACAGGCGCGATGTTTCATAAAGTAGATTTTTTTGATAGCTTTACACTGTTTCCCGCACATGCCATAGACTTAAGACACTCCATTTTCGTTGAGAAACTTTTGTTCCCATTAAGGCACTCGTGATGAGTGGCGGAACACAACACAGCAAATAAATTCTTATTTTTAACAAGCGTTTCATAATTTTAAACTAGCGGGACTTATTCATTGAACTAAAACTAGCGACAACTAGAAATAAATAACTACACTACTGGATCTGCTTACTAATTAAAGACCTGTTACAAAAAGAAAAGGATAAATTCCCAATTCCCAAAATAGTATAAATACAAATTCAAACAAAAGATAATTATAACGCTATCTTTACTTATCAATTAACTATAAAAGGGAATATTATAAAACAATGAGAGCGCAGTAACACTTTGTATATACAAATGAACTTCCGGCTACCTTTTCATGTTGGAATCATGAAGACAATGTTTATTTAAAAATAGCTCGATGAAATAATAAATATTTATATATAAAATACTGTCAATTCGTTTGATTGCCGCTATGGATTTCAATTTTCAATTGCTTTGTAACAGCGCTCGATATAAATCAGATGTGAACACAGTTTTATATGTCGCTGTGTAATGGTTTCGGACGCTGAAGTCTGAAATACGAACGTAGCGGAGTAATGTTCGGCAAAAGAATGAAATTTACATGCGTGTGTATAGTGTGTTTGATGTTATATTAATATAATATTTGAAATATACCTTACAAAATTACACTTTTATAAAACATAATCTGATAAATATCGCTAACTAATACAGATCGTCCATACAAATGTTATTAAATACTACAAATATTTAAATTGAAACATTATGTACCTACTTGTACATTTTTAAGAAATATTCAAAACAAAATTCATATGATAACTAAGTCAAGAAGCAAAACTACATAACAAACAAGAATACAAGATATACCTAGCCTACAACTACAACTATGTACACGCACCGCCACCTGTTTGAGATTTCAACGTTTTAATTACAAACCGATCGACCTATATTAATTAACCACAAAACGACCCCTATTAAATATACTGCCTCGTTCCGCTTAGTTACAAGGTTTCTTTGGAAATTCATAATATTTTTTATTCGCAAATGTTTGTTATAGATTTTAGGTTTATAGATTAGATTAGGTTTATTATTAATTAATGTTTTGAATAAATGTTACATTCTAGGTGCATCAAGAGGTAAAAATTAGTAGACTTTATTGTTTTGTCGATTTAGTTAAACAAACGTATCGTCTATCTCCTAATAGCGAAGAATTGGAAAAAGAAGTATCTTTATATGTAAAAAAAGTTATTATTACCATATTCGACTTATTTTCGTGTGATTTATCTAATACTATATTTTGTGATTTATTCATAAAAAGTTCACTTCATAAGTATACTATGAGATGGTGGTTCGAATCGTATCACGTAACATTTTTGTTCAGTTTTTAAAAGTCAATAAGTATAACATTTTATATTTATATAGGAAGGTGCTACAAGATCGTAGACCTGCTTTATAAAATGTATCTTATTTATTTATTTAGCTTTACGCACACAGCAGGGTAGGCAGAGGGAACCTAGTTTTAAGCCACTCCGTTCCCCACTTTCTGCCAAATTCTAGGGGGCATTGCGTGTTGAGTGGCAGAACTCAACGCCGCGCTTAACCTAGACACCAGAGCGAAGAAATGGAAATTAAAATTTAAGTAAATATTTCATCTCCTAACCCACAACCAGTCGGTTTTACAGTTATACTTCGTGCCGCTGCGCCACGACTGGCCTCAAACAAAATGTACCTCCTGGTATTTATTTCTGATCTGTTATTTTTTACTAATTTCAGACACTGTCCGCTAGCAGGTAAATGCTTGCGGCTTCGCCCGCTTGAACTAGATAATTATTAATTCACTACTCACCATTAGTTTTGTTTTCGAATAATAATATAATTTTAAAAACAATTTCTATACCTATATACAAAAGTAAAATTTTTGCCCATTCAATAAAACAGTTTTTTATAATAATGTTGTTGACCAATATTCTTTAAAACGGTATGTTCTTTTGTATTTATCGATTGAAATAAAACAAACACTAAATATTAGGGGAAGCTTACCAAAAAATTTTTACATCAATTATGAGATTAGCATGAACAAACGTACAGATTAACAGACAAAAACAAATAAAATTATTGGTTATTCGAAATCACGTAGTGAAAAATTTATCTAAATATACATTTTGCACCACGTGATTTCAAATCGAAACTACCAACACGTCAACACACGCCAACTGTGCCACGACAGTATTAATACATGTAAAAAATTTAAAAAATAAATCAGCTTCACGCTGTATCACGCAAACTGCAGGGTAGGCAGAGGGAACCTAGTGTTAAGACACTCCGTTCCCCACTTTCTGCCGAATTCTGGAGGCATTGCGTGTTGAGTGGCAGAACTCAACGTCAGAATGAAGAAATGGAAGTATAAATTTAAGTAATATATGTATATCTCAATATATTTCAATGGCACTAGTTCTAAATGACCTCCAGTCACGTACGTATCAAGCATACGTCAAAACGCCGTAGAACGTCGTAGCGTCCCTCACGCGTGCTTTAACGCTTTAACGCAAGTTGCACCGTGATACGTCGTGTTCACTGTTGGCGCAGATATTAAGTATAGACTAGTGCCTAATTGATTTAAGTTTATTATGAAATGTCAATATTTGTACTTAATGCTGTACTGTGTATATTTCCATGTATACTAATATTATAAAATTGAAAAGTTTATTTGGCTGACAGACCTTATCTCAGGAATTACAGTTTTTTTTTGTATTAACTGTCTATATAAAAGGCGAACCGTCGGTAAGAACTAATAACTTTATATTTAAGCTAATCATTACATTATTAGTTATTATTTTAAAGAGTTCTTCTTCTCGAATAGAAATCGAACCCACAGCCTGTAGCGTTTATTAGTTACACGCTTGTGTCTCAATATCTAATTGTTTCCAATTTTACTATTATATTAGAACCGACAAGCAGAAGTTGAACGACACCGTATTTAATTACACTCAGCCATTACATTAGTGTAAAGTTTCATCTGAATCCGTTTTCATCATTCTCACGCGAGGCGAGATCACGTTAGACGTATTTACCTTTGGCAAGCTAAACAAATTACACAAATGTAAGTAAAAGGAGCCCTAGGCTGCAATTTACGTTACAGCCTAATGTACGTGGCATTTGTAACCATCGGGCGGCTCTGAGTAGTAAATGAACTGTGGTATTGTGGTCGGCGGTGGACGTGAGGCGACTGCGGCCTCAATGCTGACTCGACGGAGTGTCTGCTGTACACGAAGATAATAAGGCATTTAATGCAATCCCAAACGGACTTACGTGGGGTTGAGGAGAGTTCAGAACAATTTGGTTTGATTAAATTTAGTTTTGTTATGTTTAAAGTAAAAACAGTCGGAAAAAGAAATAACTGGTTATTAGGCCCATTTTTTGATGAGCAGCTTGGAAATCGCATTGCTTTGGATTTTATTGAACCTATACTTAGGTGAGGGTAACTATTTCCTGATATTTAAAATTTATGAATATGGTATGAGGGAATTTTAAATCCGTACATTTTTTAAAGTGTTTTCCAATTACGTCATAAAGACATCAAAATATGCCAAAGCCTAAATATTATTAAGCATGAGTTTCATATATAAGTATACATACCTTCTTTTTCCGCTTCACCTGTCATCATATAGAAATAATTAAAAGCTATGTACGACACACAAGTGTCTAAGGCAGTGCTTCCCAATCCTTTTTGAGCCATGCCCCACCTTAAACCTTCTAAAATGTTTAATTCCCCCTTATTATGTTAATAATTATGTATGTTAAAAATATATGTGTAAAAAAATGTTATGCATATTTTTTATATTTGGAAATTGATTTATCCACTTAAGAAACAAAATGATAGGTTCTAGGAAGAGATCACTATGAAATTATTAACAAAACACAGTAAGTAAAATTTTAAAACGTATAATAAAAAACTGATTTCTTCTTCATTTTCACCGTGACATACTAGCTAGTACCTGCCATTCTATGTATCTTTTCATTGCGGATTCCATCAGCTAAGCTGACCCCGTATATCCTACGAAGAGATCACATCTCCACAGCATTCATCTCTCTTTCATTCTTCTTCTGTAATACCCACGTTTCGCTGCTGTATAACATCGTCGGTACCAACTCTGCATTGTGTACAGCCAAACGCGCAGCTGTGCTGACGTTTCGCCATCTCATCAAAGCAGCTAACGCTCCGTTAACCCTGTTACCGGCAGCAATACGCCTTTCCACATCTATATCGTTGAGTTCCGTTACTCAACATGCCATATGTTCCCTCTATGTTCCCTCGCTATGTTCCCTCTGCCTACCTTACTGCGGGATACATCGTGAAACTGATAATAAATAATAATTCAATCCTTCGAGTGGAGATCGAACCCACAACCACCGCGTTACAGTCATTCTCTTGTGATGTCCCTACGCAACGATGGCCTCTATATTAAAATAAAAATATATGGTAAAATTAATTCAATGTGACAAACTTATGCTTTTAAAATTATATAAATAAAAATGAAATCAAACACTTATCAATTATATCTAAATAATATATATGAATATTAAATCAACGAACTATTATAACAGTTTTGACGGACACTTATTTCAAATTAACACCAACTGAACAAATACAAATTACAAGTACAAGTTTAACCCCAAACCTATTCTTGGTCATAATAAGTTCTTTGATTTTCACGATTATTACACATTTTAAATAAAACTAATTTAACCGGATTAATCGCGTATATTTAAGATTTTACATTTTGGAAACCCGACGTTTCGAACACTTTGCAGTAGTC
>DWLH01002225.1:0-11159 GCA_018249795.1 Heliconius telesiphe telesiphe | reverse complement strand
ATATATATATATATATATATATATATATATATATATATATATATATATATATATATATATATATATATATATATATATATATATATATATATATATATATATATATATATATATATATATAATCAGAAAAATCTTGCATCGCACCTACTATGGTTCCCACACTAGACCCATAAATCTATTTTAAATTTTAGCTCTTCCATCACAACGCTAAGACCTATCCTCATAAATCCGCATACAGCACCTTTATTCGCGAATGGCCGATAAATTTTTATTTTAAAGTGATCACGAACATTATCCGAGTTTAATATTACCGTATATTCACTATTATGAATTATTACTCGATTACCGCGTTGAAATATGTTCTGTCGGGAATAGGGGAGTGTATGACACTCGACTGTCTGTGTTTGTATTTTACATACAATGTGTATGTTTCACAAGTAGTTGCAGGGTAAAGAATTAAAGGAAAATGGCTAATTTTATTTGTACTGCTGTTTTCTTCTTCATTGACAGGAGCCTGGGGTGTCTTAACACTACGTTAACCACTTTCCACTAAGCTTTTCTTTTACAAAATACTTATTTAATGGTGGAACTCAACGCCGTTTTTTGTTTGCTGTACACCACTTGTCTGAAATAATTGTAAAACTACAATATCAAATTACTAAGCCTGTTTGTTTTACTTGACACGGACTTCAAAATTTAAAGAAAAAATCTTTATATAATTTTATTTAACAAAATCAAAGTACGTTTTAGTTTATGTTAAGTATATTTATTTTTCACTTTTTAGTGCTTCGTTTGAAGTTGGTTCTTTGTTTGTTAAAAAATAATTTTAAATTAACGCAAACATTCCTCAAATCTAGATTTGAACCCACAACAACTGTCCCGGCATTAAAAAGCATCAAAGGTTTATGTACCGAACAATTATAAAAGCTTGCCAAAATTTATATAACGGTTCCCCACAATTAAGTCATTATTGCTCGACTGAATTAAATTATTTGAATACGATATGGTTCCATAATGAACGGATAATAGAGAAAGCAAATATTTTAGAAATCCGCGTATATACAGAGGCAAAATATGAAGAAACACAGATTAAATCAAAAATATTAGTATTTTACGTATATCATATACTATTTAATAGTAACTTTAACCTTTTTCCCACATACCAAAGTAGGCAGTCGTCAACCTAGTTTCTAGACACAAGGTTGACGACATTCCTCCATTTTGGCCAATTTTTTTAGATATACCATGTTAAGTTTAAATATAATCACTCTCCCTATACTTGATCGAACACACAACCATCGCTTACAAACACCCACTGTACCACTGGACAACGAAGGCCTCTTGTATTCTGTGTTTGTATTTTCTCTCTGTTATTCTGTGTATTACTGTGTACCAGAAATACCACGCTGGGCAGAGTGAACCAAGGAATCTAGCGTTAAAATATTCCGTTCTAATTCAAGCACTTTCGTTCCCCACTTACCGCTGAACTCTTGAGATATATGGCGTGTTGAGTAGCGAAACTCTACGCCGCGCTTTGCTCTATTACCAGAGATGAAAATATTAAATATTTGTGGGAATCGACCCCACAAAACCTCACGATTACAACCACACGCTCATCGCCCTGCGCCACGAGGGCCTCAATGCTGCTTTATGCTTAGAAAACCCAGAGTTAAGACATTTCCATTTCTGCCTTTTCCCCAAAATTTTATGACAAATTGTATGTAATATACTAAAACAAACATTATATGTATGTGAGAACATTGTAAAACAATAAAAACTTTATTAAAATCTCCATATAGCAGCAAATAATGTCACGTTATACTGGTTGTATAAAAACTTTGCCTCGAAATACCAATTTTACGGAGCTCAACCGCAGTTCCAATACGGCGCGTGGTTTTCCTTCATTGTACACGTTACAAACGGGAAACAGTAGTAAGTACATTTTTTACAATTTTAAAAACAATATGAAACCGTTTGTTATAAAACATCAATTTACTCAACGATTTATTTGGAAATTTGAGATGGTGTAATTTGAATTGAGTAACCAATGTCATAAAATGGAGCATTCAGAAACTGAATGTCTTGAAACTAGATTCTCTTTGCCTAGGGCAAAGAGAATCTAGTTTGAGTCGGCAAAGAGAGAGGTAGGCTTTGTGGGACAATATGTGAGGTAAAAAAAAAAACAAAGTGATCAAATTTTGGCACTCCACAACCTAATGTAAAAAAAAATATAACCCTTGAGAAAGGACTCCGCAAACTTTATTACTCTCTATTTTCTTGTATTACTAAGGTCATAATGGCGCAGTAGTAAACGCGACCGTTATAGATACAATGCCTACGGGGAATTAATATATTTAGTTTGAGTTGAGTCCAGCCAGTCAACACGCAATATCTCTAAAACTAGGAGGAAAGTGGGCAACACGATGTCTTAAATTAACACTGCGTTTTCTGTTATACAAAAAAAGTATGGAGCTGTAAAAAAAAGTAAAGGCTTATAAATTAAATGAGCTTCACTCTGTATCCCGCAGTACACAGGGTAGGCAGAGGGAACCTAGTTTTAAGACACTCCGTTCCCCATTTTCCGCCGAGTTCTGGAGGCATCGCGTGTTGAGTGGCGGATCTCAACGTCGCTGAAGGCTTATAATGCAGATATTTCTACTTCAACACATTACACCAGTTCACAGTATTTATGTACATTCTTACCGACTACACAACAAATCATCGGGCTAGCGAGCAACCGCAAACTACATACATACATTGTAAATTCGTGCCAGTTTATACAGAGCTAGTGTATCTCGAATAGATTTTACAGCCAAAATTGTTCTATGGTCACTAGTTAATTACTCATACGGCGGGGTTGCTACAAAATTTGAACAGCATTTTAAATCGGTAGCGGGCGAAGAGCCAGACCACCTGTCTTTATGCTTATAATTTTTGATGTACTTTAATATATGAACGTTTTGAACTTGCTTCATAAATACTATTTTAATATTTCTTATATACGCATGTTTCGAATTGTATAGAAAAACAGAGAATGTAGAAAAAAACAGATAATACGGAGAATACGAGATATTAATTTTAGGTAGCAATCAGATCTTAGCGTATTTAGCTTAATTAAACAGAACTAACGAAAAAATCACAGGGCCGTGGGCGGCAATGATAATTTACTATAAAGTTGCTCAAACGTTCGGTTGCCTTATTTTTCGATCTTACAGTAGTAGTAGTATTATTTAAGTAGTATTCCTGTATGAACTGGGAAAATCTGAACATAGTATAAAAAGATTAAAACAGCATAATAATTTTCCGCTAACACAAATCAAAATATCCAATTGCCGTATCCTACAATATTTAGTCAGACGGCAAGAACAAACAACATTGCCGATCAATGAATAGCCGATAAGCGCGGAAAAGGCAAAACGCAAACAAATAATGCCTCAGAAGTCAAATATCGTGAAATACAAATTAAATAATTGCTATCCGAAGATACTCGCTAACTAGCAAACAGTCTGCCTAAACAGAGAGGTATTATTGAATGATTGCGATAGCCGCTCGTCTAATCGGCGTTTGTTTCAAATAAGAAGACCTATTTTCGTTTACGGCGCGTCCGGACCGCTGGGCCGGATAAGGCGCTGTTATATTTGAATTTTTATTCAATCTGATGATCGGGATTTAGGGTTTTTTTATTCTCTATTTAGATTTTTAGAAAAGGAGGATTTAATATGAGATGTATAGATATCGTTATGTCATGAACGCCTGCAACGTTTCCGCTGACCACTCTACGTTCAAATGGGAGTACTAAAGCGTAGGAGAGATAGAAATTTTTTGTTCTAGAAAAATCTTAAGCTTTCATGATAATACATCGCTTTGGTGATGTAGAAAATTAAGCTACAACTTAAACATAAATATATATAGCCATAAATCAATTTGACCAAATTTGTGGTTTGACTCTCGCCGCACCACCAACACGCCGATATTAAGTTAAATATCGGCATATGGTATGTTTCGCTCCTATCTCATATTTTTAATGGCAAATTATAAGATAGGAGAAATTGATAATACTTTAAAAAAATAAGATGAATGCATTAACTATCTTATAAGTTGAAAATTCAGTATTGTTAGTTCGAAAGTCATCGGCTTAAAAGTCAGTTCTGTGAGAGCCAGCGAATAACTCGACAGTTGCTTTTTAAAATATCTTCACAATATTTTTATAACAATTATGTAGCTCTGCCGCGCGAATATCAAAATGTATACTATTCTTTATAATGGCACTTTCAAGTCCCTATTTTATTTTATGACTGAATATCAACATTCAAACATTTATTATTTTAAAATATTATAAAAAATTCTTTAGGATATTGAAATTTTGATATAAATTTTTTAAAAATTAATTGATCACTATTTGTTCCAACCACTAACAGTTAGTTAACTGTACTAAAATTTAAATAATTGGTCATGTCAAAGTGAAGCTTTATTGGCCATGAGATTCCAAGAGTCACGGCTTAAAATCCTGCTACATTTAAAAATTTACTACACAAGGAGTTGTATATCATTCTTATCCTTAGGCTATATCTTTCGATAGATCTTCCAGCATTTAAAAGGCATGATCGAGTCACCCCGTATTTAGGTCAGTGTCCCGCACCCGAGTCACGTACGTACATTTGTTCCGATGTATCGCTTGATGCGCACCTGGCCTCAGTTATTGCTTACGTCCAACATATTTGGGGTGCATAATATTTGTCTTGGACTTTCGTTTAGAACGAAACGTGAGTTTGATTTATCTTTAGAGATAAAGGTTTGTTTGATCTAAACGCTTCTATTGATTTGCTTCCCCATCTGGTATTTGGAGATTTAATGTTAGAAAAGCAGGAGCATTTTTAGTCACAGGTGTCTGAGCTTTGTAGTTACAAAATCCATGGTTTTATACATTCAGATGTATAAAGATTTAGATGTTTTTTATTTTTTTTTATTCATGTACGGCATTAATCTGGTAAAAAAATATATAGTTGTGCAAAAAACAAGCTCTTATCGGGCACTAAAAATACAAGTGCTATCGAATTTCTCGAAGTTATTACGTATGAGAGCCTAAGCTCGAGTGGTTTATCAAAAATCTCAAAACTCCACTGTTCAGGTCCTAGCTTCATAATTTAGCCATTGTAATGATATCCTATTATTGTATTGTCATTTCTTTCTCAAGCTACTTATCCCTAAGCCACCTAACGCGCAACATCTCAAAAATGTAGCTGAGTGTTGCAAACGTTTTCAACACTATGTTCACCGCTGGTACAGAAAAAAACGAGTAAAGTTGAAAAAAATGAAGGCTATTTATATTTATTAAATATCCTCGAAATATGTTAGATGGATACCACCAGTTGTGCTAACATTCTGCCGACTTCAATATTTAACATTTTCGTCTTACTGTATCAGCAGCCCCTTACCAGTATGATTTATACGAGGTTCAGATTGATATGAGCGTCTATGGAGTGATGAATACATTTCATAAATATACGTAATATTTTATTATAACCCAAGAAAAGAAACGTGAGGCCCTCGTAGCGCGATGGGACGACCCTTGACCACAAGGATACAAGACTGACCAGTCGACAGATATAATATTATTGTTTTTTTTTTTTTTGATTTTTTTTTTTGTATCTTTTTTTTTTGCTTGTATCCTGCAGCAGCGTACTGCAGGCTTTCTCTGCCTACCCCGCTACTTGCGGGATACAGCGTGAAGCTGAAAAATATATAGATCAGAAATAAGTAAATGTATAAGTGAGTTCCTATATAAGAACTTCATGAATATTGAATCGACCTGTTCTTGACTCCACGTACAGTCATCAAGCGGAATGTAAATTAACATTCAGCACTCGGAGCCAATAATATCTTCATCGCGTCGAACGCGACTTAGTTAGGATGCAACGCGAATCATCCCTAACGACTTGTGGCATTTTAAATTTACTTTCATTAAAACTTTATCTTTGTTTTAATATAAGACGAGGTGAATAACTGATTGTAGACGTGATTGTTCGGAGTTCGATACCAGCTCAGGTAAGTAAAGGTGCTTATTTTTTTAATAATAGATGGCGCAGAGAATCAGCCATGTAATTGTAAATACGACGCTTATGGGTTCGATTCTGACTCGGGGCAATGAATTATTTAATATTTTAATTTCTTAGCTCTAGTAACAAGGCAAATCACGGCGTTAAGTTCCACCACTCGACATGCAACATATCGAAAATTCAGCGGGAAAATGTTGAACGGAGTGGCTCAACACTAGGCTCCCTCTGCCTACCCTACATTATACAGGAAACAGTGTGTAGCTACAAAACAACAAAATGGCGTAAAATATCGAAACGAATCACATTTCCACGTAATCTAAAAGTTTTTTATCTCAACGATGTAAAGTAATCGCCCCAGATTCGAATAATTCGAGGCTCGAGTGACAAACGCAGCTGCGTACTGCCAAACGAACAGCACTTTTAAATGGAAACATACTTCTTAACGCTAATCTCGAAGTGTCATTGGTACGGGGGCGACGATACGATGTATAGCCGAGTATCTGTTTAAGGAAAATTTTGAGAACAGAGATTTAAGGGAACTAGATGTGGCAGTTTAGCTTGTGTCTAAAAGTGTGTTAGTTCTATTAATGTATTATAAAGTATTTGTTGCCTCTAACAACTTTTCATTACGTCTAGCGAAATCAACAAGTAATTACATATGTTATTAATTATTTACTATTGATTATACGCACAAGAGTTTACTTGACTAGATTTAATGCACATGTTCCATAACGATACGTTTGGAACGATCAACGTGATACCATATAGACTACAAAAATAAGTATTTTGTCGAACTAGTAGTTCCTGACATTAAAGGGTTCAACCAAATAAACATTACAGCTTCATTATATTAGTAAAGATAAGGTAGAAACTAGAAACAAAGATATAAAGTCATTACTAAGCATTATTCTTTTCCATTTCCATCACATCTATGTCCAAGATATAGATGACATGGGGGGTGAAATAATTTACATAATGTAATCAGCACCCGCCGATGACTCGAGCTTTGGCTGTTACAAGGCAAATCAGGGGATTTTAATTTCGGTTCAAAACTTTGAACGTATTGCGAACCGTCCTTTGAGACCGTTGATTGATGGTCGCCCTATCGGAAAATGAGGATTTTGTTTAAAAGTTTAAGCCGACCTTTTATATTTTAATATTTTTAATACGTTGTTCTTAGGGTGGCACTTAGAACATTTTTTGTGGATACTTTCTAAAGATTTTTTGTTTTATAACTTAGATAGATATATTTTTTAATTTAGTTTTATCTATAACTACCGGTCGCGCGCGACTTCGTCTGCTTATTTGCACCCTTAGGGGTGAATTCTAAAAAAACCACGAAACATGTGTTCAATAAAATATTTTTAACAGTAAAAATAAATTCATTATTTTCTTATAAAAATCGGTGGCGATTTAAAGATTTTTCCATATAAACTTTCAACCCCTTATTCGAACCTCTAGGGGGTGAATTCTAAAAAAACCATGAAACACGTGTTCAATGAAATGTTTTTAAGAGTCTGAATTTCAAATTTTATAAAAATCGGTGCCGATTTAATTTTTTTTCCATCCAAACTTTCAACCCCTATTTCATTCGTTTAGGGTAAACATTTTTCAAAGTCCCTTCTTAGTGGATGTCCAGATTATAAAAATAAACATCTGTCCAAATTTCACATTTCGACGCACAGCGGTTACGGCTGTGCGTGCGTCTTACCTCAGTCAGTCAGGTACATGTCCTTTTATATATATAGATAGATTACATGAACTTTATATAACTTGTAGAAAAAAGTTTATTTTTGTATAACTCAACTTAATGTTGAATTTCAAACAGTCTCTCTCATTTTTTTTAGATTTACACGTTTAAGTCTATAATGTGTATATGTTGTGCTGCAGTCTATAAAAAGAGTACCTATCCGTAAAAGAAAAAGATCTTCGTATTATTATATTATTCACATTTACAGTGTGATATTTGAAGTCCCAGAGATTGTATTCAAACGACCAAGTACCGACTACACTGCAATGGCATTTTTAGATATTGTAATAAAGATTATTTTTTGCTTCTGTTTGCTGTCGTTCTTTCGATAATAAAACCAAGATATTTTACATCAGACCCCTTAACAGATCGCTTCTGTGGGATAAAAGAAAGTATCTCAGGTGTTCCGTCCCCTTTCCTTGCTTTTGAATATTTCGAGCACTTTTTATATTACTATCTTTTAGATAATGGCCACTGGATCGACGATTGTTAACGAAAATGGGAGATTATATTAATAAGTTTATAATTATTAATGCTACTATAAAAATATACCTATATCTTATAATAATACAGACTTCGTTCAATTAATTAATACTCGTAGGCTTAGTTTTTGAATCTTTATTTCTAAATTAAAATTTGTAAATTAAATAGATTTTGTGTCCAACTTCAAGGTTTGACACTTTATTCTCCACTTCCTGCCTAAATTCATGTCATAGTATGTTGAGCAGTAGAACTCAATACTAACTTATTTCCCGATTTGACACTAGTAGGTAGTAGGCGCCTACAGCCTCTACGTCAGACACTGTTATACTCTCAACAAGCTGTTGCCCGCAAATTTTATATGCAAAAGATTTTTTCGAATCAATTCAGTAGTTCCTGAGATAAATGCGTTCAAGCAAACAAACTCTTTTACATTATCATATTAATACAGATTATATTCACTAGGCTAGTAGTCGTCGCCCGCAACTTTTTGACATAAAATGAAAACTCCCTTTTTACTACTTATAGTATAGACAGGATTTTTCGAAATTGCTACGGGAAGCGTAAGCGAGATTAATGGTTAGGATAAACTACCTACATTCCAATTTTTATAGTATATATTTTTCCAGCACGGAGACACTGTCAAGACCAGCTCAGGTCAACAGCATTAAGCCCATTCGAAAATATAAAAAAAACAATTTTTAAATGTCAGTCCCGTAGTTCTGTCAGTGCGTTGTCTATCAGTCACTCAATAACGGAAAAGTTTCATATATACGAGTATATACCTATATCTTAAATACCTTCCCAACAATTGGTACCAGCTCTCGACCAACAGATTGTACCAAATATCCCGAGTGCCCGTTTAGAGGCCGCACGTAAAGTGACTTATTGCTCATTTTACGTCAGAATATACTTTTGTTACTAGAGAAACTTTTTAATGTCGCCATCTTTGTGTCTCAGTTATTAAGCTTTAAAAGCGACAATGAAAGCGTTTTGGTCGAAACATTTTGCCTGATGGAATTTTTAATTATTTTTTCTTCTTGACGGCCCATTGAGATGTTGAGATGAATATTAATTTTTGTGCGTTTTTTTTGTATATGTATGTTTTTTATTGTATTTTTTTAAATAAGAATTTATTTTATATTCATAACACGTTGCAGAATTCCTACTTAATTTTATAGTGCAATTTTCTAGACTTTTTATATTATTTTGAATAATTTTTTCGCTATTATTTTTACCATTATTCTACCAATGGTCATTGGTACAGATTTTTTTTTTTTTATATTTACGATTTATTCCGGGTATGGCAAGGAAAAGACAACCCAGCGTGAGACCCTTCGTTTAACGCTTGGTTTCCGCCCAACTTTCGAGGTATTCCGTTTACAAAACTCAATGCCAGGCTTAGTATGTTACCGGAGTTAGGAAGCGAAACTAATTGATTCCCTCGAATCGGAAACGAACCCACAACCGTCGTGCTTAAAGTTAGACACTGTAACATCACGGTTCTGCCTCAAAATTATAATACCACGAAAATTATAAACTATTTTATTACTGAAGTATCCTCAACATTTTATATACTTCCAAAAAGTTATAGCATGTTCTGTCAACGTTAATTACTGTTACAAATGAAACGACTTCTTCCTTGAATAAAATTTTAGTAATAAAATATACATATATGAAATACTTTTTATGCATTCTTAATATTCGAAATATATTTAAGACAGTGGCCGTTGCTGCGCAAAGCAGCGTCTGACACTAAATGCGACAGTTGTGATTTCACATTCGTTGTTGGGCACTATTTGGGCATTATTTTCATTACCTCGCTCTAGTAGCAAGACAAAACACGGCGGTAAGTTTCATCAATGAATACGGAATGTCTCAAAAAATTAACGAGGCGTGAGAAAAGGCACTACTTTTACCACTTCTTTTTAGTTAGTCAGCCAGCAACAGCAGGGTAGGGAATTCTATTTCTGTCTACCCTGCTATGGTAGATAGAGGGAGCCTTGTGTTAAGACACTTCGCTCCTCACTCTCTGCCGATTTCTTAAGACATTGCGTGTTGAGTGGCAGAACTCAACGCCGTGCTTTGCCTCGACACCAGAGCGAAGAATTTAAAATATTAAATATTTTACTTCCTTGAGTGGGAATCGAACCCACAACCTGTTGCGTTTATGTTCACACACTTTTTAGTTTTATTAACAGTTACCAAAGAAATATAATTTAAAACTCCATTTGCTAATGAAATGTGACATTAAAAATACAAGTCTCGTATAAATATTTATACACACGTGCCCTACAGTACACAGTTCTCATATGAAACTTGGAACTTAAAGAAAATATACTGCTTTGCACTGTCAGTGTAATGAAATAAAATAGTGTTGTGCCATATTAATTATACCAGGACACGACATTAAGTGGGGTTCGAGGGAGTACAGTGGAAAGTAGGGCAGTGGCTGGATAGTAAGGAATTTAACTTGCTTGAAATATTATACTACGGTTTGATTTTAAAATGTTAAATATTTGAAATGTTTATTGGTTTAAATAAATAGGTGGTTTTGTATTTGATTCTTTTGAAAATGAATTTAGGGTTTACTATCATTTCTAACCTAAAAGTCAAATTTGTATAAAAAAAATTGTTGGATATGATTTTTGGTGAAATGAAAACTTGACTCTTTTCACAATCAAAACTACAATATACAATTATCGTATTATTATATAATAAAATATATAAAATAAAAAAAAATAAATAACTTCACGCTGTATCCCGCACACAGCAGGGTAGGCAGAGGGAACCTAGTGTTAAGACACTCCGTTCCCCACTTTCTGCCGAATTTTGGAGGCATTGCGTGTTGAGTGGCAGAACTCAACGCCGCG
>DWLH01002224.1:0-11159 GCA_018249795.1 Heliconius telesiphe telesiphe | reverse complement strand
CAAGAAATTCAAAAAAAATCTTTTTGCTTTCTATTATTCTTTTTAAGTGTCCCTCTATCCATTTCAGTCAAAATTACTAAATGTACAGACAAAATATTTTTACTGTCTTATTATATATAGAGATTTGATTAAACAATCGGATAATTTAAATAAAATTTTAGATCTCTTAATTAAAACTTTACTATACAAAAAGGACTCCAAATTACATTTGTGATTTGTGGGAAAAGTTCAGTGAACCTTAATTTAAATATAAGCATCAATTTTGTAAGGTTAGTGAAGAATTATTTATATATGAGATGACTTATATAAGATGACTTATATATGAGAGTAAAAAAAAATGACTTAAATGTTTTTGTTAATGAAAATAAAAGCAAACGCAAGTGTTAGCAGAGAATAAGTAAACAAATAAAAAGACTCAGCTTCACGCTGTATCCCGCACGTAGCAGGGTAGGCAGAGGGAATTCAATGTTAAGACACTCTGTTCCCCACTTTCCGCCGAACTCTGGAGGCATTGCGTGTTGAGTGGAGGAACTCAACGACTATTTGCCTCGACACCAGAGCGAAGAAACAGAAATATAAATTTAAGTAAATATTTAATTTTATCGAGTGGGGACCGAACTCACAAACAGTCGCGTTTACAGTCACACTTTGTGCCCCTGCGCTACGACTGGCCTCAACTCTATATATAATAAAACAGTAAAAATATTTTGTCTGTACATTTAGTAATTTTGACTGAAATGCATATAGGGACACTTAAAAAGAATAATAGAAAGCAAAAATATATTTTTTTAATTTCTTGTCTGTCTGTCTGTCTATTTGTATGGTCAGATTTTTTTCTGAAAGTACTGAACTGATTTACTTAAAAGTTGCACCAATTGCTTTGTTTTAACTCAAATAACATGTTTTATCAAAATCGGTTCATTAAAAAAAAAGTTATCGGCATTTATATATTTGAATGAACTCAAGGCATTAGTTTGCCTGCGAATGTTATATAGCAATCGCTCTGGTAAGATTCTTAGCTAAAGAATGACATTCAAAACGTCTTAGTTATATGACTGTTGATAAAAATATATATTTTTAAAGCACTACTGTTCAAAGTACAAACCATAAATTAAACAAAATTGAATTGTTAGTGAAGGTTACCTTCATAAATCATAACTGTTAAGTTTAAGTCGTAATTAATTCAACACATAGATAAAGACCGATTCAATCTTCAAAGAAATATTAAGTAAATACATAGATTCTTCGGTTCGCTCGTTCGTTTGAAATAAATCTATATAAAACTGCCTAAAACCAGCCTTTCTACGTGTAATAACTACATATTTACCAATTGTACATTTAGCCAATAATATATGTAACTAATTTAAAAACTGTACAGGACCAAAATACAAATACATATACATATACAAATGTATAAATAATTTAACATTTAAGGCTGTTTCTGAAGGAGTAAATTAAATTATTCACTGACTTCTTACTACTTTTGATTATTCACATTTAACATAGGTAAAAAGAACGTAATGTTACAAAAATATATACGAATAAGAAATAATTAGTTTTATATATACTAGTATACATAATATAAGTATACATAATGAGGCCAGTTATGGCGCAGGGGCACAAAGTGTGACTGTAAAACCGACTGGTTGTTGGTTCGATCCCCACTCGAGGAGATGAAATATTTACTTAATTTATATTTCCATTTCTTCGCTTTGGTGTCGAGGCAAAACGCGGCGTTGAGTTCTGCCACTCAACACGCAATGCCTCTAAAGTTAGGCAAAAAGTGGGAAACGGAGTGTCTTAACACTAGGTTCCCTCTGCGTACCCTGATGTGTGCGTGAAGCTGTTTTTTTTTTTATATTTGACCATTTGTCGTATTTTTTAATTCAAAACAATCACAAGTCCTTATAGAAATTTCGATAATGTAGTAAAAAAATCATATTAGAAGTCATTTCTGTTTATTAGATCAATAATCATGTAGCTTAAGCGGGCGAAGCCGCGGGCGGGCCGCTAGTAATATAATATAATACTTAAATATAGAACAAAGGGATAAATAAATATTGATCTTACATAAGATTCATTCATATATAATTTTATAAGCTTACAAAATTTTATATGTCGTTCACCATTATGATTTAAAAATAAAACTCTTCATATTTCAACCATCATAATTGACATTCCACAGACAAACAAGGATCTGAGTGTACCTGATAGTGCTACGAGGAGGTCGTCCTCTACATAGTTATTATTCACATTTGGCACATAGTCTGGTGTCATCGCCCTCACCTAGGGCTTAAATAGGTACATTACATAAGGGGAAAAACCCAACTTAGTTCAAATGTTAAGCATAACAGATTTGTGTTTGCCTAGAACGTGATTTATACATTATAATAAATAAGAGGAAGTTCAGAGAAAAAAACCAATATGTAATGATTGTTTTACAGCCAACGTTTGCGATAAACCAAAGCATATAATTAAGATAAAATATATATTTCTCGTATATTTATTGATTGCTTTGATTAATAGAATTATAAAGTGGATATTTATATCACTTATTTCTAACTTAATAAATTAAATAAAATCAACAGGGAACCTAGTGTTAAGACACTCCGTTCCCCATTTTCTGCCGATTTCTGGAGGCATTGCGTGTTGAGTGGTAGAACTCAACGCCGCGCTTTTGCCTAGACACCAGAGCGAAGAAATGGAAATATAAATGTAAATAAATATTTCATTTCCTCGAGTGGTGATCGAACCCACAACCAGTCGGTTTTACAGTCACACTTTGTGCCCCTGCGCCACGACTGGCCTCAATAAATTAAATAAGTATACTAAATATGTGTTAAGTTTATATGTACAGTACAATTTCTAAAAATTCAAGATTAGAGTCTTGAATTCGGACGGAATAAAGGAGAACGGAGAACTATGCTATATACGTGAGACTGCATTTAATATGCTATAATTTATACCTATATGCGTCATCTTGGAACAAATTCTAGATATAAGCTATATTTTACAAAATTAACATACCAAACTGTGAACTCAAACCTTGTGATAGCTACTATTGATTCTCATACTCTAGTATAGAATCTAGTAGAAACCTCTAATATATTCTAAGCAATAATCGAACTGGTCATATGAATTTTCCTTGTTTTATTCCGATCTGCGTCCGATTACAGTTGGCAACGTCAAGTCAAATTATACAATTAAATTACCATAACAGCCGGGAACGCGGCCAGCAGGAAGCATGCTTCGACCGCATACAGATTTCGTAACTTTGTAGCTGCAATCGTGGCAGACATCATCTCTTTACTCAAACCCTAATTGCCATAATAGCGACTTAGCCGCGCTTGCATAAACTACACTTCCTGTTCCTATGGATCTATTACGACTCTAAGGCAAGTAGGCACTGTTACGGTTATTTTGTAAATGGTTAGATATTGTCTCCAACGTTATATTAAAGTGGAAAGTAGTCCATTTATAAAATAAACCGTATCTAGTACATACTTATCAGTAAATGACTAAATATGCAACACATAGTCTATATCTACTTATCTGAACTTATTCCATGAAATCAGAACTTTCCTACCCTACTAAACTACCTTCTAACGAACTACCCTCCTAAAGAAAAGTATGAAGGCGCCATTCGTGATTACAAATCATATAGGTACATCATCTAACTTAAAAGGATCTAAAAACTATAAGCACTTCTTGTTATCAACTTATTATAATCATAATCATACATTCAAGGGGACGGCTAACTTTATTCTAATGTATCGGGTACCCCTCATTAATATACTGTATGCACAAAAAATGACAATGGTTAACAGGTAACCGAAGAGTGTTAACGTCAATAGTTTTGTGCCATTCTCGCTAGTTGGGCGTCCACGACCTTACTAGAATACAAAGACGAGCTGGCGGCGGCTCCTTGGTCCTTATGCAAGCCAACACTCGCGGTCACCGACTCTGAGACCCCCCCCCCCTCGTCCCCCCACTCCCCCTTCTCACCACGTGCTCCTTATAACCAGTTAAAGCATAATATGTACCGCGAAAATGACCATTTCCACGAAATAACCGGATATCGTAGCGCCCATGAAAATGATATTGAGCAATGTGCTTTGAATCTATTAATTAATTAATTTACTGGCCGATTATTGTTATATACTATATGTTGTTTTGATGTTTTTATATACTTTTAATATATATGTATGTATATCGGTACAGTATATTATGGTATTGTTCATATTTATATAAACGATCTTAATTGAAAAAAAAAATGGTTTTATATTTATTATCAAATTGTTAAGAATAATTAAGTTAGTAATAGTACTTAACAAATTCAACAAATCAACGAAACGTCTCAAATTATTAAACTTTATTATTTACTACAAAGGCATGCACTATACAGTAAACGATTTTATAAGCAAAATCTTATATAATAACAAGCAAATGCTAACAATGAGGTCACAAACATTACATTGACGGAAGCTTAAGCTTAAGCACTTCCACGGCTTCCTGCATCAGAGCAAGGGAACTTGGGCTGGCTGGCTTATCTCTATCCGTATTGAGTAACTGAGGGAGTCGTAAGCAACTTGATGTAACCACAAGTGCCGCAACCTTTCCGCTGACGCAATCCCCAGCTGGTCCTACAGACGTCGTATTAAATAGTGTCAGTTGTACCGATGCGGAAATAATTAGACTATTGCGTCATCTCTGAACAAGTTTCGTAAAGCTGGATTGTGTTTGTATTTGTGATATGAAGAATATGGTTGTTTAAACAACAGTAGGTATATTTTTAGATAACAAGACGCTGGTACAAAATATATGTACATATATATGTATAAAGCTGTACATATTTTTTTACATATGTGTTTGTTTATATATAGACCTCGACTGTAAAAATATAAAGCTTCCAATGTGGCATATACATATAGAAACTATTTAAAATGCAGAAAACACACCGATGCCCTCTACGATTCTTGATATGCGACATTGGTCATTATTTAAAAACAGAACACACCCGTTGACATAATCGCGCCTCCATATTGGGCAAAAATACATTGTTTAGTGTATGTTCCCGAACAATAGAGTTAACAGTAAGACTGCTTCTTATTCCGCTCGGATACGGACACAGAGGGACCGGTTGAAGTCTGTAAATTCCGTACATTGTAATTCAGATTGGATGTCGAAACGCACGAGTCGGCATGCGGCTATGCGGATGCCTCGGTGGGGACCAAGGGTTTAACGCACTGTGTTGTGTTATGTTGTAAAATGTTAATAGTTTATGAAAACTATCCTTGTGAAATAGTCATTTTATAAATACATAAAATAGAAGTCCCAATAATGATTGATATTCTAGGAATCAGTATAATTAGATTCTTCCGCATCGTCCGTTCACTTTATTAATCAGTAAATGTCTCGCGGCTAATAAAAACGAGGCATTTATAGACCTGCCATATAATTCTCATAAATCTCGAGCAAAAGAATGGTGAAGCCCGTAAACTGAACCCAACATCACAGAAACGTATTTCAAAGCCACGTCGTTTTTCATTGAGTCTTTAAAGTCAGGTGTTTATAACATTGTCATTTTTAAAACCTTGGTGGAGTCGAGATATTTTATTTGTAGTTAATGATTTCAATAAAATTCTTTAACTTTTCTTTGTAGTTAAATAAAATATGATTATCTTTTTAAATCTTCTTTTAAAAATTGTTGTTGTGATTTAATACGTTAGTAAGCTTCTGATTAAAAATTATGTACGTACCATACCATAGTTACCACTTTGTACACTAAATATTTCTATTAATACATTTCGATGTTTAATGGGATTAAGTTTGTTCCTATTGTTGTCTAAGAGAAGGCTCAATAATAATATTTCGAGTACATTTACACAATTACACTGAATTGTGTGCCTATTTACAAGTGTCGCAATATTATGGACAACAAACGTGTTTTGTTGTTTTTTGTTCTCTTTAAAAATTGTATTTAAAAAAAAAACGTCGGTACATTTGAACTTTTCACCAAAAAAAATTATCGTCTCACGATGTCTTTTATCAAAATACAGGTGCGTAGTTTTAAGCGCGAAAATCATATGAATTTAACACACCTACCATAATGTTTGTCCACATATCATATTAATGTATTGTTCCATGAATCGACAGTTTTACACAAGTACATACCGTATCTTTAGTTTCATATCAAACGATCAAAATAGAACCTTTTAGTTCCTTTGCAAATGGCTGCCGAACTTTTAACAAAGCTCTTGTCAAAGTGCCGCATGCCGACAAAGATAAAAAAGCGGGGACAATGATTGTTATAAGTTGACACAACATTTATTGTGAGTTGCCGCCTTTTATTCTGCTTCTCATACATTCGTCAGCTTTTTTTTTTGTGATTGAATAAATGGCATGCTGCTATTTTTGGAAATCATTTTATATTAAATTATATTATAGTAAATTATAATAGAAAAAAATATATAATATAGTTATATCATTGCGTACCATTTTTAACTTTTGTGCGTATGTAAGTATATTTGTTTGTTTATGTTTTATACTTTATAATATAGATATCTATTTATCTAGACGTGACATAAATATATTATAATATTCAATATTACCTAATCAATAATAAGAATACATTACATAAAGAGTGGTGGCTATAGTAACGTAACAATCTCTGCCTATTAGTGGTATAAATAACTACAGTGATACTTTTTTATGTATGTTATTATAAGTTATTTAGGGATAATTAGATATAACGAGGACCACCTAATGTAAGTTTTATTTTTGCATTCTATATATTTTTTATGTTCTTCGGACGCTACTAATTTATATAACAAATTACTTGCATTGCAGTTGTATCGATAAAAATATTAGTAGGGAACAATTACAATAATTGATAACTATAAAATAGATGTGTAGTTAATATACCCATCAGAAGCAAATTTTCCAAACCAGGACACAGCATGGAACACTTTAGACATGGATCTGAAAAATGTAATAATTCCTTTGTATATCACGATAAAGATAATTCTAGGACTTACAAATTTAATGATATGCCTGATAAAAAAATGTTGTGTGTTATTCCAATTGTAAAGTTGAAAATAACGGTGTGGGTGTCAAGAATTACATTTAAATTGTAAGTTTTTTTTAACTAGTTTATAATTATAAAGTAGCTGATTCCTAATCCAAATCAGGTTTTTTTAAATATATCTAATAAGGTATTTTTTTCATTTAAAGCTGATTTATGATAAATTTTATATTTGTACACTCATCCCCTATTTTTGATCTTAAAATGTTCTTTCAAAAGGAAAGGTGTTATATAGTGTATGAACAATTTATAAGCTACATACCTATAATTTTTTAATGAATATAAAGAATTGCTTGTGTGTGCTCGTCACATTGGATATCTTATGTAAAATTTAAAAAAGGTAAGGTAAGTTAAGTAATAATTATTAATTAATCGTAAATATAGGTGTAAGTCCAAATTTTCAAAATATTCAATAGCCAAATTATAGTTTAAAAGATAATTTGAATTGAATATCAAATAAACATAAGGAATATTAGGATAATAAAATTAGAAAAATATACAAATATATTTTTAAATTATTAATAGATAAATCAACAAGTACAAGTTTCTTATGTACAAAAAGTTATATATATAAAAGTTAATGAAAAAAAATCCAATCTCATCGCAATATAGCGCCATCTCTTGGAGCTTCTTAAATGTATAATTCTATACAATTCTTTTAGATTCACCGGATTTAAGAAGCTGGTCGTTTAGGTACTGAGATTTAATATTTAGCAATTAATTTATTTATATACTTTTGTCTTAAAATTTGTATATTTATAATTTTATAATACTCATAAATTACCGGAATAATTAAGAATGACACATTGAAAACGTTTTCTTTAAAATGTATTAACTGTCATAAGTTCATAACTGTCATTTTAGTCTGTCAAACAAAACAAATGTAGTGTAGGGCTTTTATTTATACTAAATGTTTCAAAATTGGATTCTACCTAAGAATAAAATGCAAAGCACCATTAAGGAGCTCCTAGATGCCTTAGGGTAATTTTAAAATATTTTTGACATCATTGCTTTGGTGTAATTAGATGCGATTATCATGCTCAATTATTTTAATTCCAGATGTAATTTAGAAGCAGATACGGTATTAGACTACATTCAGAACGATCCCAATTATGGCAATAGTAATCTCTCTTCTAAGCAAGTAAATGAATACGCACAAAGATTGGCGCTTAAAGCTTCTAATTCAAAAGTATTTTTGAAAAAATATGAGGAACTAAAAAATCGCAAGTAAGTTACTTTGTTAAACTAAAGCTCATAATTAATAATATAAATGTTATAATATTTAGTGAAAAGGAAAAACCAAAATTAATATTTTTCTAATTTTCCTTTGCTTTAATTTTATGTTTTCTTTTACAGCACTGACAATTTGTCTGATATTGTAGTTTTATTTTATAAATTAGTTTGTGATGAAAAGAAATCAAGAATTTCCAAACCCAAAGTGGCTCCTAAACCTATTTTAGGTGACAATAAACACCAGATCACCAAAGAAGATTTGCCACAGGTATAGTTATAAACATTTCAATTATTAATAATAATTCAAATGTACTTTTTAATTCTGTTCTCTAAATAGTAATAAATTGTTACATTAACAATTGGCACATAGTAAGTTTTATAATTGTGAATATTATTATTTTAGAGGCTCTCGCATGCAGGGGTACTAAGGTCACACCAAGCTAGTGGCTTCGATCCTGAATGATTTATTATTTCTTAATGTTTTTATTTCTTCACTCTGGCACCAAGGCAAAAGCATGGTGTTAAGTTCTGCCACTCAACATGCAATGCCTCGAAAAATTCAGCAGAAAATGGGGGTGTCTTAACACTCTGTTTCCCACTTAGATTAGATAGATTACTTAGATTAGATAGATTCGCTGAAGCTGGATTGTATAATATTATGATTTTATTATGATACCTCTGGTATTTCTCAGATTAAAGATAAGTTATTAAAAGCTGTTGATGAAAGTAAAAAATTTGTAATGAAGTCAATTGAAGAGAAAGAATCTAAGTTGCGTCCACACTGGTACAACAGCTTAGATTTACCTAATTGGCAAAAGGAACATCAGGCAATGTCATGGGATTTTCCTAAGGATCCTCTGCCTATTACAGCATCTCTGTGTAAGTATTATAGTTTACAAAAATATATTTATATATTTTTTTAGAATTACAGTGTTATCCTACATGCAGCAAGATAGATAAAGGGAACTGAGTGTAAGGACATTCCAACATCTCCTAGCACTGCCCAAGCTTAGAGACACACTTTGTGTTTTGTCTAGTTAACAAAGGTATCAATACCACAACCATCACTATTAAAGTCAGTGTTTTATGAAGAATATTAAATTTAAATATAAGAAGATGAATTTACTTATACCATAGTTCTTCTAATTTCCACATTTGGCATTAGGTATCTTATTCTCTTCATCAGTTGCAATTTTGATATGTGTTGTTAAGTTTCCGCCCCATACAATATGACCAGGAAGATGTAGTGATAAAACGCGCGACGTTTAAGTGTCGTGGGTATTTGGTTCATAAATATGTTTGACATATTGTTAAATGCAATCCAGCCCAGTTTAATACGGCGTTGCATCTCGCGCGTTTGGTTTGATTTGGCCGAGTTCAATATATCCGTCAATTCTGTTTCCATCTACCATAATATGGTCTACATCAATGTCTTGGGCTGTTTATTTTTAGACAAATATTTAGGGCGGCTGTAGACAGTTCTTGTGCCATTCTTTGTAGGTTTTGGATGTTATCTGCTAAGACAACTATATCGTTTGCAAAACGGAGCTGGTTAAGACGTACACTACCTATGATAAACATAGGCCCCTATTAGAGCAGTTGAGTAGTTTAAAAACATCTTCTAAGCAGGACGTAAATAATTAGTAGATATTATCGCCTTTCTTTTTATGGTAAAAGACAAGGCAAACACTGGCAGTCGCTCGAAACGTTAAGACCCTATGTGCTGATACAGGAAAGTCTGACGACACGACAAATAGGGTTTTTTTTAGTGTTTAACGCGCAGACTTATGTTTTTTTGGGGTTGAATTGAACGAGGTTAGGTAAACCACAAGACCACCGGTTAAGCGACCATGGCGGAAGCCATGTTGGTCACGGTCATTACTCAATCGGTGATCCTCTACATAAACCAAGAGCTGGCTATTGATGGTACTATCCATGACTTCTGAGAGCAGGGAGGCGATAGCAATGCTATAGGCCTGTAGTTAGATGGATCAGAACCGTCGCCTTTTTATTGAGTAAGCTCAGTCGGCGTAGTCCCAGACTCGTGGAAAAAAGGCACTTGTAAGTGCCGAAATAAACGCTTTAAAAAGACCTCCCAGGACATCGACTTTTTCTTTTGCCATATGGACCAAGATGTAATTTCCTTTGCGTAATGATGGAAGTGAAGGCTGGATAAAGTTACCGCATGCCGACTTTGAAAGCGCCAAAATCTGATGAGTTCCGGATGGGTAGCTCTCCAGCTTCTCGTCGATTTTGGCGATATGCTCGGACCTTGCTCTGACAATTTGCCACGAGTATACTTCCTCTTGGAGGCTTGCACTTTCGGATCCTTAGGATAACTGTGCCTCCACCCAGATTTGATATTGATATGCCTTGCGCTTGCTATAGGCAGCAAGTTTGCAAGACGTATCAAGCCAAAGCTGTGACTTGCCACCAATTCACACTACAGCGCTAGGAATATAAAGTTCCATGCCCTGTAAAACAACGTCGGCAACATCAGCGGCACAGGTACTAGGATCATCGGAAAAGAAGTAAACCGGCCCCCAGGGATAAGATGAGTAAAAACTACGCATCCCATTCCAGTCTGCTGACTTGTAGTTCCAGACGTGACGAGCTGCGGGCCTTGACGGAAACCTCTTCCTACAGATATAGGTTTCCGTTCGTTCTCCCAATAATTCAAATCAAATCAAATCAAAAAACACTTTATTGCACAGAGATAACATATAAATTCAAGTAAATTTGTAATTTTAGCACAGTGCAAAGGCGGCCTTATCACTATAAGTGATCTCTTACAGGCAACCTTTTATTTATGGAAACTAATATTAAGAGAACATTGTTGGCG
>DWLH01002223.1:0-11159 GCA_018249795.1 Heliconius telesiphe telesiphe | reverse complement strand
ATCGTTGAGAATAGCGCAATATGTTTTTTGATCGATCATTTCGTTTGGTAACTTTAACAAGCTTACAGTGCTTGTTTTGACACCATTATAGTACAGTGGCACAGTATGAATATAATGAACCATTTTAGGTTGAAATCTCGCTTAAAAAAAACTTCACGATTAACCTCTCATATAGTAGCGTACACATAATAAGATACTTCGGTGTCCTCTTTTCGCTGTTTTCGCAATTGTCTAGACATTGCGTGTTGATTTACGTAACTTAACACGGCGCTTTGTCTAGAGTGAGAATTGAGACAATAAATATAAATATACCCTCAAATTATTATCAAACGCTTAACGCATTATGTTTATAGTTTATGACCATACGAGAGATAAATATTACATTAAATTAATGTCACAAAACAAAGAAACGAGTTCATTCGTTCGTTCGTTCGTGACCGTGGCCGTGACTAATACTTCTCTTGCTTTTATTATTTGGACTACTGATGGTAAATTTTTAATTATATGTATATCAGTAGAAACGCAGGGCATGAGCATTGACTTTAAAGGCAACCGCTTGTGAGTTCGATTCCCACACGAGGAAATGAAAATATTTTTTTTCGTTTTTTCCCTTTGATGTCGAAGCTAATCGTAAAATTATTTAAAATACAGCTTTAATTTAAGCAAAACATTAGAAAATATTATCATATAAAAAATATATATATAAGAAAATGGCGGAGTTGGTATATCTGACCCAAATCACAATAAATCAATCAAATATAAATGGTATTTAGTGAATGTATATATTTTGCCTAAAAATCAACAGGTAAAATATATGCTTCTCTATTTATTTCTTTTCTTAGTAAACGTATAAACATATTATAGTTTCACGTAGATTTCCAAAAGTCGCGGGTTCAAATCCCGCTACGCTGAAATTTTTATAGGTTTTCTAAAAAAAAAGTATAATTTTGCGGAATTACACTTTAATTATTATGTAAAAAAAAGAACTCTCCTTGGAATATAACGTAGAATAAAAAAAATATAATTGTATTTCCAAGTCTTCATATTAAGTCCGAGCGCGCTCCGCGATTAGAGATAACAAAATAAACTCCCCCGGGATAGTATAAATAACTCAATGTATGTGAAATAGTACTAAGATAAACACATGGCCATAATATGTTAGGGATATTTTATTATTAATTATTATTATTGTTTATTATAAGTTTTACCCTTGGGGCACAAGCGTGCGACTGTATACTCAACGGTTGCGGGTTCGATTACCACTTTCTTTCGCTCTGGTAGCGAGGCAAAGCGTGGCGTTGAGTTCCGCCACTCAAAACGTAACACCTCGAAAATTTGACGGAAAGTGGGAAAGGAAAATATCTTCATGAGGACTTAATGTCTCAACACTAGGTTCCATTTGCTTACCGTGCTTAGCGCAGAATACGGCGTGAAGCTAAAAAATAAGTTAAACGCTGTTCTAGTGAGTGCGGATGGAATCTAGTGTCACTAGTTTTCCCACTCACTGCCCGTTTTTTACGTGTTAAGAGGAGAAATACCTGAGCAGTAAGCAGTATTAACTTAAAGACAGAGAAAACCTAATGTACTAGACACTCCGTTCCCCACATTCTGCGACATTACGTGTTAGATAGCGGGTTTGAACGCTACGCTTTGTTTGAGTTGGAATCGAATCCACAACACCAAAACGCTGTCCTACCACATCAGAACGGCCTCCATAAAAGTAAATCAGTCCACAGTTAAAAATACAAAAACAATTAAACACTTCCCATTTCAAATTTGCAACCTTCCCTCGAATTCTTTCCGGTGGCGTGAATAATTAAAAGTGAAGCCGGCAAGGCGCTCGAACAAAGGACCGACTTTTCAAAAATATAACATTCAGTAATTTCAAAAGGCAACCTCTGTATCATCGTTTTGGTCAGTTGGTTATTAAAAATGTGTACTTAGGTTAGCTAATAACCCATTATTACATCTTTTAAAAATTAAATTTAAAAAAAAATCTATCTATCTAGAAAATCGGAGTGTATCAAAAGCGAGTGTATAAAAATAAAATAAGTCCCGCTGAGTTTCTTACGCCGGTTCCTCTCAGGTCTGAGGCATTAACTTTAGTGAACTGGTGGTAAATTATTTGACGTTCAAAAATTGAAGCATGTAACTTCTTATTTTGAATAAAATTATTTGACTTTGACTTTGACTTTTATCTATTAATGAGGCCAGTCGTGGCGCGGGGGCACACAATGTGACTGTAAAATCGACTGGTTGTGGGTTCGTTTCCCACTCGAGGAAATGAAATATTTATTTATATTTTAACTTTTTCACTCCGATGTCGAGGCAAACCGCGGCATTGAGTTCCGCTATTCAACACGTAATGCCTCCAGAACTCGGCGGAAAGTGGAGATCGGAGTGTCTTAACACTAGGTTAACCCTCTGCCTACCCTGCGCGGGATACAGCGTGAAGCTGATTTATTTCACCTTTTTAATGTCAATATTTGTTTATTGATTGTATTTGAAGACGTCGTGGCGCAGTTGTACGTTTTATTCGGTTCATTTGTTCGTTCTGGTAATAAGATAAAGCGCGACGTTGAGTTCTGCCACTCAACAGGCTTGTATCGAAAATAAGGCAGGTTTTTTTACTCTTCAAAGTGTGTTTAAATATAGCTATACCTATTTAAAAGTTACAATTTCAGTCCAGAAAATAAAAATAGTCGTTGCAATTTATTTGAGTTATGACTTTTGAGCGTACTAGTACCTAAACACAAATCACTACGCCAATATCACACAGCGATATTAAATACAGAAATGGATAGTTCAAAAAAAATTGTGACGTGACGTACAGGCACAAGCCTGAGACTGTAAACGCGACGGGTTATGAATTCAAATCCCGTTTGAAAAATTGAAATCTTAAATATTTACTCGCTCCGGTATCGGTAAAGCACGTGACGCTCCAGAATTCAGACGGCGGAAAATAGGGAACGGAAGTGTCTTAATGGGAACGGAGTGTCTTAACAGCGTGTAACTAAAAATATTAAAGTTGCAGAGTTTCGTTACAATTGATTGAAGATAACTGCTTTTAAACTTAATTACAAAGTTTAACTGAACAAACAACATGGCAAATTAAATAGAATCTTGTAAAAAAAAACTCCATATAGAGAAAACCTTTTCATAAAAAAATATCGACAAAATATATTTTTAGTCTGTCTCGTTTCTATATACCGATGTGTAACTCTGAAACCAAGTGAAAATTCAACCTCTTTAAATACTAGATTCAGCAAAGTCGTTTATTCATTGAGCCGTACACGAATTCACCGCATATAAATGTTTTCATTTATATTGGCTTGTGATTTTTTTTTATTTTCGTAAACTTAAAATATGCCGGTACTTTTTATTCATAACTTTCGCCGTTGCCCATTCACTCCACGTCTAAAGAATTGAGAATACAAGCTTTCTTTTTTAGCTTCACTCTTTACCCGCATATGGCAGACAAATAAAAATCTAGTGTCAATACACTCCTTTCTCTTCTCTCCGTCCGATTTCGAGTCATGTTTAGCAACGAAATTCAACGCCGGACTTTGTTAGTTGAATAATTTAAACAAAATCATTCCCCCGAATGATATTCAAACTCACGATATTACTAATAAACTTGGGACATTCATAAAAATATTACACAATTTCTGTTCATTCTCGATACCTTTTAATATAACTTGTCCTAAGTTAAATTCCAACACGTTCGACTAAGTTAAATTGAAGTTCCATATTATTAACAAGGTAACATTCAAAATACAATGTTAGCAATTAAGTTGGTCTTCCTTATATAATATTCACATGAGTGAATACCGATCACAGCACTATGCATTTAGCTATTTGAATTGCAATTTCCTTGCATGTCTTTGTAGCTAGTGATTTTGCATCTATGAAAATTATATTAGATATACAGAACTAATAATAACTGTAAGTTAGAAACGAGCAATGGGAAGGACTATACAAATGAGTTTTAGAACCGATTGGCCAAAAACGTATTGGATAGTCCATTTATCGCCACTTATGGGCTATAGACTATAACGTATATTTGATCATTTTGATGGTTTCCACTCAGTATCGTCTTGTCCGTAGTATCTTGTTTAACACAAATCTGTTAACTATATCAAATCAAGCGTGCTAAGCCGCAGGTTACAAATAGAACATTTTAAATATATGCATCGTTACCAGAGCGAGTTAATAAAAACATTAAATATTTCATTCTCCAAAGTGAGAATCGAACCCATAACCGTCGCGGTTACAGTCGCACGCTCGTGCCTCTACGCCACGGCGGCCTCAAGAATTTATGATTTAAAATCCTTTACGAAATCATTACAAGGCTCATTTCACTTCAACGCAACAAAATTGTGAAAAGCCTAAAATCCCAACGTCTTTGTAATTGGCAAAAGTTTCGGGACAGAAATTTTACGACGCCAATTTGAAGGGCAATTAATATGTATCAATTAGTAAGTTTAATTGCTTTCACTAACTGTGATAAAATATTCTGCCTTTTCGTTTTCATACTAAACTTGACTGACCAATTGGACAATAATTTTATTGTTTTAGTCTTTACTTTTTTGTAGAGTAAATTTTTTTTATGTGTTTATAATTTTTACTTCAAAGGAATATACGAGATACGTATATACTATATATGTAGTAGTAGTAGTAGTAGTATTATTGGCTATGTTGTTCTTATACTTCTCTGAAAGTGTATCATAACTATACAAGCTTATAGAGGTTACGTTGGTCTGGATCTTGCAATGTAAAGCTAGACTTTACTATTCATCTATTCATACGAGGTGTAAAAAACAGAAGAGTGTAATCTCTGAATTCCAACTGTCATACAAAAATACAGAAGAAATTCGCTTAATGAGAAACCCATGCTGTGCTTAAACCAAGCTGAACAGTTTGTTTGGTAGAACGTGCTAATCTAAGGAACTAATAAATCTAATTGTCAACTTATTTTTGTTTTGGATTTGTCCATTTTTCGAGTAAGGTGACATCATGGTATTAGTGTATTAGTGCAGTAAGTTACTTCCCACACTTAGGGACCAAATCGAGGCCACATATAAAAGGTAGTATTCTATACAACCTCTATCTCTGTATAAAATAGTTAACCTACCCGCAATCACGTTGTAATTACGTCCTTAGTGCCATCTAGTGACTGAATTAAATACTCAACATTAAAAGCCCGTTAAAAGTGCACTTTTCTCGAAGTTCTTCCGCCGTAATTGGTAGGAATTTTTGCAACGTTTTCAAAGGATTTCCTTTAAAAAACGCTGTTACGGTATAAGCTTTGTCTTTTTTGAAGCGGTATGCTGTTATGAGCGGCTCTTTTATTTCATACAGAATTGATTGGGTGTTTAATTTTAGTAAAGTATGTGTGTAGCGTTAGAGTAAGTAGTAGTAAGCAATTTTGCTTGACCAAATTTGTTTAGTGCTGTTTAGCTAGTTAGCTAAATCGGATATAAACTTAGTATTCAGATATTGTAATGTACTTTTTGTGAAGTGATTTTTATTTTCTAGTTCCCAAATATTTTTAACCGACTTAAGAAATGTGGTTTAAGATATTGGTCCACAAATTCAGAAACTAAAAGTCTAGAGATGATCACTTTGTATTTAAATGTATATTCCAATTTCCGAAACATTCCAGATTAATCAAAATCAATTTAGTAGATTTCAAATATTTTTAACAATGAAGTTCTTCAGGGAGTATAAACGTATAATATATTGTAATTGACAGGTATTAGCAATATGTTTTTTTGAAATACTTTCATTATATAATTTTCTCATAAGAACGGAACTCGACGCCGCGCTTTGTCTAAATAAACAGATAAAACAAAAATAATATTGAAGTAACTAAGCGTTGCTATTCAAGTGTGATTAATAAGGTAAGGTCGTTAGTAGTTGTTAGTGGCAATTTTATTTTGATACTTTATAAAACTTCGTTTTGTCTACATTGAAACGTGATTGGTATTCTTATTTATATACTAGAGGGCGCGCGCGGCTTCGCCCGCTTATTTGCACCCTTAGACCCCTAAGGAATTATGAAAAATCCACGAAACACGTGTTCAATAAAATATTTTTAATAGTCTGAATTTAAATTTTTATAAAAATCGATGGAGATTTAAAGATTTTTCCATATAAACTTTCAACCCCTTATTTGAACCCTTAGGGGGTAAATTCTTAAAAAAACATGAAACACGTATTCAATGAAATATTTTTAAGAGTCTGCATTTCAAATTTTATAAAAATCGGTGCCGATTTAAAAAAATTTCCATACAAACTTTCAACCCCTATTTCATCCCTTTAGGGTTAACATTTTTCAAAATCCCTTCTTAGTGGATGTTCAGATTATGAAAATAAGCATCTGTCCAAATTTTACGTTTCTACGCACAGCGGTTACGGCTGTGCGTGCGTCTTACCTCAGTCAGTCAGGTACATGTCCTTTTATATATATAGATGACAGTAGCAACTCATCCGCGGCTTCACCTATTAATACTACACGATTATTTATTTCATACACTAACTTGCTTTCTTATAGAAATATGTTTAGTGATTCTAATGTGAAAAAAATGTTTCCTTGGGGTTCGACTATCGTAATTCTCATAAGGACTTCCATAACTTTTGTTTTGTTACATTTGTCACAAATTTAAAATAAATATATTAATTTGAATCATTAAAGTAATTTACTTCAGCGTTAACAAACTTAATCATTAAATAACTGACATTAATAAGAACTTAAGAGTTGAACTGTAAGCGTTCGGATACAATCAAAACTTAAGTTTAGTGGAATTTAATGTAAAATGTATTCATTTAATAGCGATATAGCGATGTTTTTTTAAAGTAATTAAACTATACTTATCAACTATCAAGTAGTATAGTAGTATAGTAGTATAGTAAATACATGGCATGACCTTACATGTATCTATTTCAATTTTTTGAAATATAAACTTCACGCTGTATCCCGCACACTGCAGGGTAGGCAGAGAGAACCTAGTGTTAAGACGCTCCGTTCCCCACTTTCCGCCGAGTTCTGGAGGCATTGCGTGTTGAGTGGCGGAACTCAACGCCGCGCTTAGCCTCGACATCAGAGCGAAGAAATGAAAACATAAATGTAAATAAATATTTTATATTCTCGAGTGGGGATCGAACCCACAACCACTCGATATTACAGTCACACTTTGTGCCCCTGTCCCACGACTGGCGTCAAATATAAGCTTGTTAAACATTTCAAATATATAACATATCTTTTAATAGAGTATTAGAGACGTTACTCAAAATTATGCATAATTTTTATGTATAAATTTGAGTAACATCAAAATTTATTTCAATTAGTTTTTACATGATGCATGCACAACTAAACAGACAAAAAATCTAAAAATGCTGGAAATGGAGAATCCATTAGTATTTTTTTTATATTTTCAATGAAACAAAACAGAAACGAAACCTCTACAGATTTATCATATATACAGATATAAGATAAGTTGATATCCCTTTGTCTGTCAAAGATTTAGCTTAAAACAACAGAAATTAATAGAAATTAGAAACTGGCGCAATGGCAAAGCGTCAGACTGTTCATACGACGCATGTAAATTTGCGTGGAAAATGGGGAACGGTACGGTATCTTAACGCTATGATCCCTACATGAAAATTAAAAGATTACTTTAACTAATAAAATAAAACTAATAAATAAAAAATAAAACTAATTATAGTTCCACAGTAGCTTTTTAATTTTATAATGTTTAGGGTTCCGTACCGTTTTAAGGAAGAAAGGAACTCTTATAAGATCACTTTGTTGTCCGTCTGTTTGTCTGCCTGTCAGTCAAGAGCCTTAACTCAGGAACGCTTAGAGATATCGAGTTGAAATTCAAACTATATATCTAAATCTATTGCCCCATGATTTCCTGAAAAAAATGTGTTTCTACATTTACTTAAAAAAGATATGGCCGTTTATATTACAAAAAACGCACGTTTTGAATTTTACCACAATAAAGTGTAGGAAAAAATTGTTTTCAGATTTTTTCCTAGACTACGGTACTACCTGTGGATGCTAGCACCCAAATTTCATAATTTTAAATTACCTGGAAGTACCCTATTAATTTTGATTCCCTTTATTGTGGTAAAATAAAAAAAAAGATATAATAGCCTTAAGGAAGGCAAAATTTGGTATTAAGGCCGCTATTACAAGTGAGGTATCAGATGAAAGAGCTCTGGCTACGGTAAGCCTGAATTTAAGAGAAAGCTCCAATTTTTGTATGGAACCCTCGGTGAGCGAGCGCGACTCGCGTTTGTCCGGTTTTTGTACATGATACGTATACTTTATATTTATTTTCTTTGTTTCAGATGAAAGCGCTACACATATGTTTAACTTTTAGTGCCATATTGGCTGTTACATTGGCACAGTCTGAAGGTAAGATTGCAATAAATTTCTTCAATTTCTTGATAAACTAGTATCTCGTATCAGTAGAGAAAGTTATAATTTTTTTTTTTTTATCTTTGCGTCATATAATTACATACATGAAATTGAATCAAATATTTTATACCGCCGTAGCGCAGTGGGCTGCGTCTTACTGTAAATGCGATTATTTGGGTTCGGTTCCCGCTTGGGGAAGTAATTGTTATTAAATTACTTTTATTTTCCCAACTGTTAAGTGGCGGAACTCAACGCTGCGATATAAGTAAATATATCAAATAATTTTACATTTGTATACAATAGAATATATTACAAATAAAGCTTATATGTTGTAAGTACATAACATATTATACTGTATTACACATACTTTATTTGGAATAGTCTCCTAATAAAGAACATAGTTGAACATAGTTGAGTGAATTTTGAGAACTGTTGGACCGACTACAAAGGGTCCTTTACATGATTACACTTAATATTACTATGCTCTATAGGATTCCTTATAAATTTCAAATTAAGGACAGTGGATGGTTAAAAATCCTGAATGGGGAATCAAAAAATTCTTTATATTCCAGATGTAATAATAATTTATTTTCAAATGTTCATAAAATTCTTTTTTATTGGACTATCGAACTTAAAAAAGTGTAAATTTGGGATGTATGTAAAATAAAAAATTGTAGAGGGTAGTAAAAAAAATTTCTTACATTTTACAAGAAAGGGAAAAAATTTTTTTTTCCATTTTACAAAATCAAGTTCAAGTTGTCAAAGTACACGAAAACGTAATTGTGAGCTACAAGTAGCATTAATGTTAAAACATTACTAACAACGTTAAATTATGTGAATCTACAAGCAGAACCGAGCGGAATGTTTGATCACTAAGATGAGATATCGATCACTTTAAAGTTATTTATTTGATTAGGCGGAACTTAACGCTGCACTCTCTTCTCTTAAGACTGGGACGCCACTCCACACGTAATGTCTCTAAAATTTGGAGGAACATGGACTATATGTATATGTTATAATGTCTTAACTCTAAGTTCCTTTTACCCACCCCGCTAATAAAAAAAAGTGAATCTGTGAAGGAAATTGTATTTTATGTTGAAAAATAACGTGACTCCATTTTTCTTTTTTTTTTTTCTTTTTTAGCTTTACGCTGTAACCAGCACATGTCAAGGTACACAAAGGGAACCTGGAAACCTAGTGTTTAGACAATTCCATTCCGAAAAATGAAAATATAATAAAGATGCCATTTCTTCGAGTAGGAATCGAACCCATAACCTGTCGCCTTTACAGTCACACGGTTTTACCTCTGCACCACAACTGGCCTCTTTTTCAATATTACACTTTTCAATTAACGTTATTGAAAATGAAATAGTAAATGAAAAAAAAAACTCGTCGTAATCATACAACATGTACGGGTCTGACATTTTACAAGCTTTACAAAACAATGGAACGAAACCTTTTATTTTTATTTAAAAATTGAGATTAAAAATGAAAGCTAATTGATAAAAATGTAGGCAACATATTCGTATTTTGTCTATATTCTTAGAATTTCAGAAATTATTTTCTTAGTACACAAGTTAGTTTAAAGTTAGTTTAAAAGTATATTTTTGATGTGGTAACGTCTTTTAAATCTATGAACGCCGGCTGCACACACGAAGCACAAAAAGCATGACTCACTGTCACGTGCCCCCTGATCCAAGCGTGCAAGCGAGAGGGCGAAATAAAAGATAGAGAGGCACGATCGGCCTAAGCGTTCGGCTTGTGACCCCTCTATCCATTCATTGTTATTTATATTTAATCTGTATAAGTTAAGTCAAAAAAATATTAACGAGTGCAATTAAATATTAATTTATCGAAATTTCAATTTTGAATTAACTCCTCCTTCGTGTACTAAATAATTTATCATATGTATATTCAGTGATAATAATTTAATTCAATTCATAAATGTTTCAATTCAAAAAAAAATCATCAACGTTTTCTTATGGTGTTATAACGTAAAGTTATCGATATAAATTGACTTTACTGACAATAAGATTACACACTCGTATACTTAGTTGTTCTACTTATTGTGTATGGGTTAAATAAATTATCTAGACTAACATTATGTTTGGTTTAACACTCCAATCTCAAGAACTATTGTAGAAAACATGATAAGTGGCAAAACCGTAACATTTAATTATAATAAATACAAAACAAAAGTAATATTTTCTAACAACAAATAGCAGTATAAAATTGCTTTCTTAATAAATCCTTTGTAAACTTTATGCAGTCGCACCGAGGACATTATAGTTAGATTAATCTTCTTCACCCCGTTATATTCTTTTCAAGCAATTTTCGCCATTATCTTTAACTTAATATGGATTACTTTCTCGTAACACAGAAATACACGGTTAAGTTCAAATTAAACACTTCGCAAGTTCATTTAAGGTATGTAGTATTCTATTTAAGCTCTTCTTGAAAACAAAATGAAAGGAAGGGAGTATGGAAAAGTAAAATGGATTAGTAGAGACTGTTAACATTTTGTTGTACGAGTATATGTTGTTTTAAATTACATTATATAAATCGAAATACTAATATTATACAAAGATAATTACATAAGAAATATGCAAGAGAGGTAAAAGAGTCAGGTGGAGACTTCATTTTATCTTCGAGAACACAGTATTGATGATACTGGAGGCCAGTCGTGGCGCAGTGGCACGAAGTGTGACTATAAAACCGACTGGTTGTGGGT